>CM042393.1:41935932-42230932 GCA_023634145.1 Thymallus thymallus
TGTGTGTGTGTGTCTGTGTGTGTGTGTGTGTGTGTGTGTGTGTGTGTGTGTGTGTGTGTGTGTGTGTGTGTGTGTGTGTGTGTGTGTGTGTGTGTGTGTGTGTGTGTGTGTGTGTGTGTGTGTGTGTGTGTGTCTGTGTGTGTGTGTGTGTGTGTGTGTGTCTGTGTGTGTGTGTGTGTGTGTGTCTGTGTGTGTGTGTGTGTGTGTGTGTGTGTGTGTGTGTGTGTGTGTGTGTGTGTGCATGGCAGGAAGGGTAAAAGGCCAACGGAGCTGAGGCTGAGCGACTTCACCTTTGCTGCCGTTGTTCTCTCTGTCCGCAACACCGCGCCATGTTTACTTTACACAATGCTGCTGTAACATTGAAACAACAATGCTGTAACATTTGAAATACGCAGGTAGTTCCCCCTAATGTTAATAAATCAACTCTGGGCAGATTAGTTTGAGCATATTTACTCTGTAACAAAAATCAGAAATTCAAAGCTAAGGGATATCTGTGTTGATAGCAATCAGGAATTTCAAGCTCTTAGGTCTGGGCAAAATTTTTTAAATGCATAGCATCCCTTTTCAGCATAAATATCGGAATTCTTAGACAAACCGACGGACTGAATTTTCCTCTCTCTGTTCAATAATAGCTGTGAAGTACAATTAAGCTTTCTTTCGAAAAGGAATGATGATTTACAAAGACAAGGCCCATGAATAATACATTGGTGTATATTTTGGTTTAATTCACATGCAAGAAAATAAGCGAATAGCTCATTCGCAAATTGGGATGTGTATTTGACGGCCTTTACCCCCCACCCGCCCCACCCGCCCTACAAAATATTAAAAAGATGCTGCTGCCTTGCCCCATGGTGACCCAGTTCTCACTAATTATCTGCAAAGTAGGCATCAAAGCAGGCCAAACATTCCGCAGCACTTAGATAGATTCAAACCCATTTAAAATATCTGACTGCAATGTGGCCAGGCTGAGGGCTCCCCTTTCTGACTAACTAATCCAACAACCCAACCCCATCTCGCCGTCACAGCCAGACGAGCACGTCTGTGTGAACTGTGAGCTCACAACAGGTCGGAGAAGGCAAATAATTGGTTGAACTTATAAATAGAATGATCATTGTTCTGAACGTGTTATTTCAGTGTCGGAGTCGTCGGAGTGGTTCCTGACACTGGTAGGTGGGTGGTTGGCAGGAGGAGGGCGGAGGAAGGTTGGGGGTACAGGGGTCGTGTTATTATAAAAAGGGTCATGAAGTCAGAGTCAGCTGATCATGTGTTTCGGGTCATGGGCTTGCACTATGGTTTGCTTTCATATGACAGAGGCTATTACTAAATTGAGCTGGCAGGTAAATTCTAAAGCAAATAAATGCTATTGGGATTTAATACAAGAAAGGGTATTTTTGAGGTGGTGGTGTCGTGAGTAACGGCAGGAATTTAGAACTCTCTCTCCTTTTGACAGGAAGCATATTATTCTCCCCGGGTTATTTTCCCAGCAGCAGCGATATAGAGTCAGGTTTTGGGGTTTTCGCTCGGATGGCGTTTGTTTCAAAATGAGGCACTTCTTTATTCTTAAATACAACACATTGCTCCCTTATACGCTGGTCTATTGGACTTAAAAAATATATTTATGGAATAAACACCAATTGACATTTTTCTATTGTCAAATCTATTGTCAAATGTATATTTTATTGCTGAATATTAAATCAAACTGCAATATGAATTGTGTTCTTCTTAGACGTATTGTACAACACTTATCCACTTTCAAAGTTAAGTAAAAAATATAACATATAAGAACAAGTTTTAGACAAACACACAAACAAATATACTACTTACAGAAAGGACACTATGACCTAATTGCAAAAGCCATCTTCTTAGGAATTCATGGTAAGAGACAACACTGACCTTGAAATCTTATTTAACATTGTCTTGTGCTGGTAAATATGATTTTGTTATTAACTGACTCGCCTGGTTAAATAAAAAAGCAAGGAATTGATTCTGACCTGACTGCAATCCCTCCTCCCTGTTCTCTTCCCTGTCCACTCAGCCACCCTGCATTTATAAAGATTTAAAAAATACATTTATGAATACACCCTCTTGCACCGTATTGTATTGGACTGATATACGCATGCCCTGTTATATTTGAATGAAATCCATTGTTATGTGTGTCTAAAACTATTGTAATGTCTGTATCTGACACTTTCCTTATGGAAGAAATGTAGCTATTTTAAGTCTAGGTCTAAGTCAATAACAACATCCTGGAAAAATATCTGTAGACGTATTACCTGTTGCTACATAGTGATGTGTCTAATGAATGTATAACCTATTCAACTATGTATCATTACATGTTTTAAACTATCATTTGGACCCAGAAATACATATTAATCAATAGTTTATAAAATGTATTATTCATGATTATTCATTTATTCATTTATCAAAGGTTAAAGTTTACCCTGAAAAAGTACAGTTGTGTATTATTACACCTAACATGTCAAACAGAAAGCAGGAGCATTATCCAGTCAGCGTGTGATTAGAGATATCTCCACACTGAGTAGAGAGATATCTCCACACTGAGTAGAGAGATATCTCCACACTGAGTAGAGAGATATCTCCACACTGAGTAGAGAGATATCTCCACACTGAGTAGAGAGATATCTCCACACTGAGTAGGGGCTGTGTCTTTGAACTTTACATTATCCAGTCAGCGTGTGATGAGAGATATCTCCACACTGAGTAGGGGCTGTGTCTTTGAACTTTACATTATCCAGTCAGCGTGTGATGAGAGATATCTCCACACTGAGTAGGGGCTGTGTCTTTGAACTTTACATTATCCAGTCAGCGTGTGATGAGAGATATCTCCACACTGAGTAGGGGCTGTGTCTTTGAACTTTACATTATCCAGTCAGCGTGTGATGAGAGATATCTCCACACTGAGTAGGGGCTGTGTCTTTGAACTTTACATTATCCAGTCAGCGTGTGATGAGAGATATCTCCACACTGAGTAGGGGCTGTTTCTTTGAACTTTACATTATCCAGTCAGCGTGTGATGAGAGATATCTCCACACTGAGTAGGTGCTGTGTCTTTGAACTTTACATTATCCAGTCAGCGTGTGATGAGAGATATCTCCACACTGAGTAGGGGCTGTGTCTTTGAACTTTACATTATCCAGTCAGCGTGTGATGAGAGATATCTCCACACTGAGTAGGGGCTGTGTCTTTGAACTTTACATTATCCAGTCAGCGTGTGATGAGAGATATCTCCACACTGAGTAGGGGCTGTGTCTTTGAACTTTACATTATCCAGTCAGCGTGTGATGAGAGATATCTCCACACTGAGTAGGGGCTGTTTCTTTGAACTTTACATTATCCAGTCAGCGTGTGATGAGAGATATCTCCACACTGAGTAGGTGCTGTGTCTTTGAACTTTACATTATCCAGTCAGCGTGTGATGAGAGATATCTCCACACTGAGTAGGGGCTGTGTCTTTGAACTTTACAAAGGCACTGGATACCTAGGGGGATAGTGTTCCTGCCTGCTGCCGTCTCAAACAATTCAACATCTGTGTGTGTGTTTGTGTTGATGGTTAGATGATTAGTTTTATATTCAGAAAGGATGTTTGCAAAAACAAATACATTATGTCACCTCTCTGTTTTCTCAATGACATTCAAATCAGCGTTGAAAAAAGGTGCAAGTTTAAATTTGTTCCACCTGAGCGAGTCTGACCACCAATCAGAGACCACTATGATGACACACCAAATGATGACCACCAATCAGAGACCACTATGATGACACACCAAATGATGACCACCAATCAGAGACCACTATGATGACACACCAAATGATGACCACCAATCAGAGATCACTATGATGACACACCAAATGATGACCACCAATCAGAGACCACTATGATGACACACCAAATGATGACCACCAATCAGAGACCACTATGATGACACACCTAATGATGACCACCAATCAGAGACCACTATGACGACACACCAAATGATGACCACCAATCAGAGACCACTATGACGACACACCAAATGATGACCACCAATCAGAGACCACTATGACGACACACCAAATGATGACCACCAATCAGAGACCACTATGACGACACACCAAATGATGACCACCAATCAGAGACCACTATGATGACACACCAAATGATGACCACCAATCAGAGATCACTATGATGACACACCTAATGATGACCACCAATCAGAGATCACTATGACGACACACCAAATGATGACCACCAATCAGAGACCACTATGACGACACACCAAATGATGACCACCAATCAGAGACCACTATGATGACACACCAAATGATGACCACCAATCAGAGACCACTATGATGACACACCAAATGATGACCACCAATCAGAGACCACTATGATGACACACCAAATGGTGACCACCAATCAGAGACCACTATGATGACACACCAAATGGTGACCACCAATCAGAGACCACTATGATGACACACCAAATGATGACCACCAATCAGAGACCACTATGATGACACACCAAATGATGACCACCAATCAGAGACCACTATGATGACACACCAAATGATGACCACCAATCAGAGACCACTATGATGACACACCAAATGATGACCACCAATCAGAGACCACTATGACGACACACCAAATGATGACCACCAATCAGAGATCACTATGATGACACACCAAATGATGACCACCAATCAGAGACCACTATGATGACACACCAAATGATGACCACCAATCAGAGACCACTATGATGACACACCAAATGATGACCACCAATCAGAGACCACTATGATGACACACCAAATGCATTTGATGAATCCATTTATTATTATTCTAATGCAGGGCTGTCAAACTCATTCCACGGAGGGCCGAGTGTCTGCAGGTTTAACCCCTAGACAACCAGGTGGGGAGAGTTCCTGACTAATAAGTGACCTTAATTCATCAATCAAGTACAAGGGTGGAGTGAAAACCCACAGACACATGTATTCTAACGTAATTCAAAAGTAACTGAACGTAATCAGATTACGTTACTGAGTTTGGGTAATCCAAACTTTTGGACAGGTAACTAGTAACTGTAACGGATCACATTTAGAAAGTAACCCACCCAACCCTGTGTGTGTGTGTCTACGTGGGGGAGAGAGAGGAGAGGTGTGTGTGTCTACGTGGGGGGGAGAGAGGAGAGGTGTGTGTGTCTACGTGGGGGAGAGAGAGGAGAGGTGTGTGTGTCTACGTGGGGGAGAGAGAGGAGAGGTGTGTGTGTCTACGTGGGGGAGAGAGAGGAGAGGTGTGTGTGTCTACGTGGGGGAGAGAGAGGAGAGGTGTGTGTGTCTACGTGGGGGAGAGAGAGGAGAGGTGTGTGTGTCTACGTGGGGGAGAGAGAGGAGAGGTGTGTGTGTCTACGTGGGGGAGAGAGAGGAGAGGTGTGTGTCTACGTGGGGGAGAGAGAGGAGAGGTGTGTGTGTCTACGTGGGGGAGAGAGAGGAGAGGTGTGTGTGTCTACGTGGGGGAGAGAGAGGAGAGGTGTGTGTGTCTACGCGGGGGTGAGAGAGGAGAGGTGTGTGTGTCTACGCGGGGGAGAGAGAGGAGAGGTGTGTGTGTCTACGCGGGGGAGAGAGAGGAGAGGTGTGTGTGTCTACGCGGGGGAGAGAGAGGAGAGGTGTGTGTGTCTGGCACTGCCCTGGAGTTGGACTGACTGGAAAACAGCCTGGGAAGCTTGTGTTCCTTGTCGTGCGCCCATGCTCACTCCCAGGGCGCCCCCGATGGAGGCATGTTGGCATCCACGCGAGTGAGCGTACGCATTGCTAGTGTGGGGGGGAACTGAAGCGTGACACACAGCTGCGACAGCTGAGAGGAGCGTAAACGCCCCCCTGATCTCCTCTTGGGCCTCAACCCAACCACCATTAAATCAGAGACAATCACCAGCCATTGGACTGGGGG
This sequence comes from Thymallus thymallus, assembly GCA_023634145.1. NCBI lineage: Eukaryota > Metazoa > Chordata > Actinopteri > Salmoniformes > Salmonidae > Thymallus > Thymallus thymallus. The sequence continues at coordinate 41,941,877 of CM042393.1, forward strand.
GTCAACTCAATTGAATCCAATTGAATCCACTCAATTCAGAGCCATGACACCCAATTCACTTCATTATCAGAAATATCTTGTTTATGGGTTGTATTTCGAGTTCATGTCAAGGGCAGAACTTCAGTCTGTGACTAGAAAACCATGAGCAATGGTCCATTGTGACTACGCATTTTGAGTTAATATCGGAAAAGTGGGCAGAATTTGAGAAGGCGCCTACGATCCTGACCTAGGGCCCACTAAGTAACAATGCCACAAGACCATGTGAGAAATGTCCAGTTCTTCTGATAGGCCTCCTGTGTTTTATAGAGCGTTCATAGAGGCTTCATAAGCACTAAATATACTCTTTGCAAATCATTTATAAGCAACGTTACACTACATAAGGGATGATATCAAAACTAATTCCACCTGGTGCTTTGCCCAATGTGGCATTATGACCCTTTTGCCACCATCAAGACTGTATCATGACATTTGGTGACAACAAAACCTGTCGATCCTTGAGCAAGGCACTTAACCCTAATTGTCTCCAGGGGCTGACCCTGTAGGTGGGCTGTCATTGTAAATAAGAATGTGTTCTTAACTGACTTGCCTAGTTAAATAAAGGTTAAATAAATAAAATAAATAAATGTGCTTATGAATGATTTCTGAAACATCTTTATATACCTTATAAAGGGTTTATAAATTCTTCATCAAGCCTTAACACTTATTTAAAGTGCTACGTCTTTTTCAACAGCCCTAGAAGTCGGGCAGAAGGGAAAGTTCTCATCCCTGCCTACAATTACCTCAGCCAAAGGCTTAGCTCAAAGGGCCTGTCAAAACAGCCACAATCAGACAAAATAATGTCAAAACAGCTACAATCAGTCAAAATAATGTCAAAACAGCCACAATCAGACAAAATAATGTCAAAACAGCTACAATCAGACAAAATAATGTCAAAACAGCTACAATCAGTCAGAATATTGTCAAAACAGCTACAATCAGTCGAAATATTGTCAAAACAGCCACAATCAGTCAAGATAATGTCAAAACAGCCAGAATCAGTCAAAATAATGTCAAAACATCCACAATCAGTCAAAATAATGTCAAAACAACCACAATCAGTCAAAATAATGTCAAAATAACCACAATCAGTCAAAAATAATGTAAAAACCACCATAATCAGTCAAAATAATGTCAAAACAACCCGTCAAAGGAAAACGCGAAATAAATAGCGAAACATTCATGAACTGAGTGTCTAAAAATGCTATGCTCTTATGACTGTCTTTGGCCCAGGAAGACACTCTCTCACACACACACACACACACACACAAAATAAAAAACAAAAAGCCCAAAGCCCTGATTCCGACTATAAAGACTGTGTTTATACAGGCAGCCAATTCTGATATTTTCATCCACTAATTGGTCTTTTGACTAGTCACATCATATCTGTTCACATCAGATCATTTTCAGAGCTAATCTGATTGGTCAAAAGACTTGGTGATTGGTGATCAGATTTGGACTGCCTGTGTAAACGTACTATTGTTTCTTTCTACACCGTATGGCTATTCAGAAACCTCACCATGACAAATATATTATATATGACACCACATATATCATTACATTTAATCAATATAATTTGGACCGAATACCCAGAGAATAAAACATATTTTAAATCAGAAAAATAAGTTAAGGTTTAGTTAAGACTCAGAAATATCTATTATCCTATGTATCAGAAAGTAGCCTCTTTAAAGCATGCTAAAACTTAATTACATCGCATGATTAGATTAGTTTATCAAATATATTCCTTCAGCATTAAACATGATAAAAATGATTAAGTAAACAGTGCTGTTGAATGCATATCCAGCAACGGAAATATGAATGCTATTGTCATCATCAGCAACTTCTAATTAAAGAGCTTGACAAGAAAGTACACAAATAAAAACAGTTATTGATTCTATCATATTCTGGAAGGACTGAAGTTACACTGCCCTCTTGTGGTTCAAAACCAGACATTTAATTGCCTCTGCTGCACAAAAACAAAACCTTAAACACCAACAACTTTAAATGCAACAACTATTCTATAATTTCACTAATATTGTAGTTTCTTCTACACTCACAAAGTTCCAACGTCCAAGCCCCAGCCCTTTTGTTTTCTGTCTCTCCCTTCCTCCTCCCCTCTCTCACACCGCTCTCAAAATTATTGATAGTTAGAAGTTATGGGCTAGTAATACGACGGACAATGCATGGCCAGGAGCCCATTATGCCCAGGTAATGGATAGCAGGGAGCATTTGAATGACATTGCACAGAGATTGGATGACGGAGGGTCGAGCGATTTATGGCCAAGTGAAGCCCCCTCCATGCTATTTATTTCCAGCTTGATAAGAGAACAGATGAGGCATGGTGGTATTTATGGTCCAGAAGTTCATAAAGACGGCCAGGAAGGAGTAAAAATACTCTCATATTCTAGGGATATACACAACATGACCACAAGTATGTGGACACCTGCTCACCAAACATCTCATTCCAAAATCATGGGCATTCATATGGAGTTGGTCCCCCCTTTGCTGTTATAACAGCCTCCACTCTTCTGAGAAGGCGTTCCACTAGATGTTGGAACATTGCTGCAGGGACTTGCTTCCATTCAGCCACAAGAGCATAAGTGAGGTCGGGCACTGATGTTGGGCGATTATGCCTGGATCGCAGTCAGCGTTCCAATTCCACCCAAAGGTGTTCGATGGGGTTGAGGTCAGGGCTCTGTGCAGGCCAGTCAAGTTCTTCCACATCGATCTCAACAAACCATTTGTGTATGGACCTCGCTTTGTGCACAGGGGCATTGTCATGCTGGAAGAGGAAAGGGCCTTCCCCAAACTGTTGCCACAAAGTTGGAAGCACAGAATTGTCTAGGACGTCATTGTATGCTGTAGCGTTCAGATTTCCCTTCACTGGAACTAAGGGGCCTGAACCATGAAAAACAGCCCCAGACCATTATTCCTCCTCCAAACTTTACAGTTGGCACTATGCATTGGGGCAGGTAGCGTTCTCCTGGCATCCGCCAAAACCAGATTCGTCCGTCGGACTGCCAGATGGTGAAGCGTGACTCATCACTCCAGAGAATATGTTTCCACTGGCGGCGAGCTTCACACCACGCCAGCCGACGCTTGGCATTTCGCATGGTAATCTTAGGCCTGTGTGCGGCTGCTCAGCCATGGAAACCCATTTCATGAAGCTCCCGACGAACAGTTCTTGTGCTGATGTTGCTTCCAGAGGCAGTTTGGAACTTAGTCGTGAGTGTGAAGAATCTTATATTTGAAGAATCTCAAATATAAAATATATTTGAATGTTTAACACTTTTTTGGTTACTACATGATTCCATATGTGTTATTTCATAGTTTTGATGTCTTCACAATTATTCTACAATGTAGAAAATATTAAATGCATATCTGTAATCCCAGTCATGTTAAATACATAGATTAGGGCATAATTAATTTATTTCAATTGGCTGATTTCCTTATATGAACTGTAACTCAGTAAAATATTTGAAATTGTTGAATCTACCAAGAAAATCATGTGCTTTTGTTCTCGATGCAAAACATCAAATGAGTCAAAAACAACAACTACTACAACAAACTGATATTTCAGGAAGTTCTAGGTAACAAAAACCACACAAAGATACACAAACACGTACACACTCCCAGATGCTGCACTTAAAACAATAAGAGAATTGGTCTGTGAGCTAACGCTAACGAAATACAGGTGTGGAAGAATCGTGTTTGTTCGTTTGTTTATCATGGGTCGGTTAATGTCTGCGTAAAAAGAAGAACAACACTGTAAATACTCAAAGAATCTTGTCAAGCGTCCAATAGTGGGAGGAGTGCGATGAAGAAGGCTTGTCAACATTATCTGTTTTATTGATTTAACCGTAAAGTCCAGCAGCTTAAGTGTTACGTTGCTTTGGCCACCCCACTGAAAATACAATAGCCACAAATAAAAAATAAAAATCCTTAAAACGTCCCTTTTTATCACCTGCCGGAATCACTTGAGGTTTTGCGTGTATTATTATGTATTTCCTGCATTTCATCATCTTTATGGGTGGCCATTAGAATTTCATAATGTTCAAGTAGGTTTTTGAACGAGGATATACTGTAGTTCCTGGAGAGCAGTATAGACCGATGTTATGCATCAAGTAGTCACCATTGACACCTAATTAAAATGTATCACAAAAAGTGGGTGAAAAAACGTGGAAGAAACATTGAGAAACTAAAGAAATGTTTTGGCCCCCAAGATTTTGATCCAAAGCCTTAGTCTTCCTTTACAAGAGAGAGAGAGAGATAGAAAGAGAAGAGAGAGAAGAGAGAGAGAGAGAGAGAGAGAGAGAAAAGAGAGAGAGAGAGAGAGAGAGCACCACCTGGGCCTGGAAATCATCAGGAAAACAGATGAATCCATTTTAAATTGTACACAGGGGACGTCTATTTTCTTCATGTTCCAGTGGAAAAGACCGGACCGTAAAGACTCAGTACAATTAGATGATCACAGAAAGCACTCAGGGTGTTTCCTCTGCGTTGGGCCTAGTGCTGAGAACCGTCTCTGTGACTCACTGAAATTGTGTTGCGGTGACTTCCGTCCCCTCGCCATCAAAGAAATGTGATACTTCCTAAAAGACTAACAACAGCGCAGTGGTAACAATCGAATCAAAGACAACTCTACCCTCGGATTCCAAACAGCTGGCATTCCAGGTGGATACGCAGATTCCCAACATAGCAACGAATACTTTCAGAAATGCTTTTTATTTGTATTATGCCTCTTGTTTCAGCGGATGTCCACTCTCTGAAGCCGTAGTTCTTTGATAAGCAAATATCTAGTATCTAGTGATCTTTTCAGTAACTAGTGATATTTTCAGCTTTAACAGTCCTAAAATACTGAATAAAATACTTGAAAAACATACTTGAAGAATTATGCCATACATGAGTGATTCTCTAGTTGAAGAGGAATAATCTAATAAGTGATTAGGCCTGTTTACCGAATAACAAGGTCTTTCTAATAAGGGACAATACGCTGAATGCCGGGTCACCGTTTGTGACGGGGGACTAGTTTTCTGCATAGCAGGGGTGGTCTGGCCCTATTCTCTACAGTCAAAGCCTTTAAAGCAAGGTCCATTACTGAATTCAGGAGCAGCTGGCTATTATAGGGCCCCCATCGCCACGCCGACATACATGGAGCGCCCCGTCACTTCATGAATTACTCCTCAGGCGAGGGTTGATGACCAGTCTGACCCCACAGTCCTACATCCCCATTTTGTATGGGCATTTCATTTAGTTGTATTTGATTATTTACCATTGATTGAAGTTGTTCAAAAAGGTTCTCACTCACACGGTCACATAAAAAACATCTGACTGGTGACTTAGAAAAAGGTGCAGGTAAGTTCTATTTAATGCCTTATTTAAGACTGACACGATAAACACGGTCTGCGATTTTTGGTGCGATAAATACAGGGTGAGTATGTGCATGATGACCACTAACATTGAATCTAAACCGAAAACATGCCTATTTTGATATTACACAGGCGGTTAAAAACACTGTCCTGACCAGAAAGTTGTACATATGGTACCTGTATCTGAGCAATTCAACTGTATGTGTTATCTCGGAAACGCACCAATTATGTCACGAATATGGACATAGAACTATTATAATCAGTCTGCGATGAGATCAGGTGAATAACATGGAATAAAGGAATCGTGTTGCATGTCAGTGAGTTACGGAAGCATTTCTTCACTCAGTTTGCTCTATAGCAGAGCTCAGAGAAAAACTATGAGGAAGTTGTTTCTGTGTTTCTACTGTACGTCCACCGAAGCTATGTGACTCCACCCCAACTAGTGAGACAGTCTGCATTAATTATTGTTATGATAAAAAATTTAATTAGATTTGGGAGAAACATAGCTATTTATAGTTAGAGAGAGAGAGAGAGAGAGAGAGGGCTTTCTTAATGATCTGACTCGGGCTAAATCGCTATTGATTTCTTGTTAAATATACGGCTCAATTAAAGATACAACTGATTAAAGATGACTACAAATTGCCAAGCAGGATGTGAGCAGTGTGAGTAGACTGATATCAGAGCATTACAGGATTCTCCCTCTCTCTGTCCTATTTTCACAGGCAAGCAAGATAATTAAGTTACACTGGAATTAATGTTTTCATGTGAAAAACGATATTTCTCAAGTTGATGTTAATTATGGGTTGGGAGTAACTCCTGGGTACACTGCTGAGATAAAACATTAGAAAATACGTATTTATGTTGTATGTGTCATATTTATGAAATGTAATTAGAAAAATACCTTATTGCACTGTTTAAAAAATATATACTGACTACAGAATCCAATATCAAAAACATGATACGCTGTAGTAACATTTACTGAAATACTGTCAATTGTTCACTATAAATAAAAGATACTTAAAAAAATTACAAAAACATGTATTTTTATAGCTGAACATTTAATTTAAAAAAGAAATAACATTAAGACAATTGACAATCAAAATGTCAGCCTGTAAATTCTGAAGTAGCTCATGAAACCATTTTGTAACTTTGCACTTTCACTGATAAACAGAAGCTCCTGTTTAACACTCATTTCCTGTCAAAGTCAACATTGTCTCCAAATACAAACTGAAACCTTGAGAGTTTGTTGCTCTCTTTCAGAGTCAGAATGAGAGAATCACGATACTGAGTCTGTGAGCTTGGTTCAAATACAGCACCACATTCACTCACAGCGAAACCAGACGTCTTTCAAAGAACAACGGTCTCAACTGAAACTTGAGACACAACCATCTCTATTGGTGGTTAGTGGTCTTGCAAGCCTTGATAATTCTCCAATCAACATCTACAACACAATATGTCCCTCTACTGGGTAGGCCCCCACAATATGTCCCTCTACTGGGTAGGCCTCCACAATATGTCCCTCTACTGGGTAGGCTTCCACAATATGTCCCTCTACTGGGTAGGCCTCCACAATATGTCCCTCTACTGGGTAGGCCTCTACAATATGTCCCTCTACTGGGTAGGCCTCTACAATATGTCCCTCTACTGGGTAGGCCTCTACAATATGTCCCTCTACTGGGTAGGCCTCCACAATATGTCCCTCTACTGGGTAGGCCTCTACAATATGTCCCTCTACTGGGTAGGCCTCTACAATATGTCCCTCTACTGGGTAGGCCTCTACAATATGTCCCTCTACTGGGTAGGCCTCCACAATATGTCCCTCTACTGGGTAGGCCTCCATTGAAATAGGCCTATAGCGAATAATCTACACATCCGAATACAGTCATACGTGTATAACACCGAATACAGTCATACGTGTATAACACCGAATACAGTCATACGTTTATAACACCGAATACAGTCATAGTTGTATAACACTGAATACAGTCATAGTTGTATAACACTGAATACAGTCATAGTTGTATAACACTGAATACAGTCATAGTTGTATAACACTGAATACAGTCATAGTTGTATAACACTGAATACAGTCATAGTTGTATAACACTGAATACAGTCATAGTTGTATAACACTGAATACAGTCATAGTTGTATAACACTGAATACAGTCATAGTTGTATAACACTGAATACAGTCATAGTTGTTTAACACTGAATACAGTCATACGTTTATAACACCGAATACAGTCATACGTGTATAACACCGAATACAGTCATACGTTTATAACACCGAATACAGTCATAGTTGTATAACACCGAATACAGTCATAGTTGTATAACACTGAATACAGTCATAGTTGTATAACACTGAATACAGTCATACGTTTATAACACCGAATACAGTCATAGTTGTATAACACTGAATACAGTCATAGTTGTATAACACTGAATACAGTCATAGTTGTATAACACTGAATACAGTCATAGTTGTATAACACTGAATACAGTCATAGTTGTATAACACTGAATACAGTCATAGTTGTATAACACTGAATACAGTCATAGTTGTATAACACTGAATACAGTCATAGTTGTATAACACTGAATACAGTCATAGTTGTATAACACTGAATACAGTCATAGTTGTATAACACTGAATACAGTCATAGTTGTTTAACACTGAATACAGTCATAGTTGTATAACACTGAATACAGTCATAGTTGTATAACACTGAATACAGTCATAGTTGTATAACACTGAATACAGTCATAGTTGTTTAACACTGAATACAGTCATAGTTGTATAACACTGAATACAGTCATAGTTGTATAACACTGAATACAGTCATAGTTGTATAACACTGAATACAGTCATAGTTGTATAACACTGAATACAGTCATAGTTGTTTAACACTGAATACAGTCATAGTTGTATAACACTGAATACAGTCATAGTTGTATAACACTGAATACAGTCATAGTTGTTTAACACATTGGCGAGAGATGAGAGAGTGCAGAGAACGAGAAAGGCATTGAGGAAGAGAGAGAAAGAGAACAGAAAGACAGAGAATGAACGAAAGAGAGTGAGAGAAAGAGAGAGAGAACACAAAGAGAGAGAATGCGAGAAAAGATAAGAACAACAGAGAGAGAGGGAAGTGTTTTAAATAAGTGAGAGTATGTGGTCAGTACCTGCAGTGAGTTGAGAAAGATGAAGACGTAGGCCATGACTATGGAGAAGGGCACCAGGACGCCACAGAGCCAGGTCAGGCCCAGGATTGGCAGTAGCACCAGCACCGCTTTCACCGCAGCCCTGAGAGAAAGCAACCACAAGCCAATCGACACAAATTGAAGGACTGGGCACCATGCTAGAAGGTTTCCCCATTACCACCCAACCCAGGCACCTCACACTGAAACTCCCCGTCCATTCTGGATCGGATCCGTGCTCAACGCTATGGGCTTGGTTGGACGTGGTTGGCTCCCTACTGGGCCAAATGGGGCATGTTGGCAGGAGGGTCGACCCAAGCACAACAGTGGCGGCTGGTTAGTCTCATATTGTGACAATTTCCACACTAAATCGCTCCCTAATTCTGTTTAGGAAGAAATTACCTTCCAGTTCAGGTGGCCGCTAAACCACACCAGCTGTGGGGCGGGCAAGGGCTCTAGTTTATTCAGCGGAGGAATGTGTTTGAGTTTCCACTCTGGCTGCCATCGGGCCGGCCGGCTGACGCTCAACACCAACATTGATATTCCTGCTCCACAGAGTTGTTATTGTGACCAGCGCAGAGGAGTTGCAGGAAGAACATTTACACGCTGAAATTATTTCCACTGTTAGATTGTCAACAGCACTTCAGGGAAGGAATAGTTACGCTCAAATTTCACACACTGTATCCTACACAAAGGGTCAAGGAAACAACACTGTATCCTACACAAAGGGTCAAGGAAACAACACTGTATCCTACACAAAGGGTCAAGGAAACAACACTGTATCCTACACAAAGGGTCAAGGAAACAACACTGTATCCTACACAAAGGGTCAAGGAAACAACACTGTATCCTACACAAAGGGTCAAGGAAACAACACTGTATCCTACACAAAGGGTCAAGGAAACAACACTGTATCCTACACAAAGGGTCAAGGAAACAACAATGGAAGACATACCAACACACCATACACTTTACTCTACCTCACCTCTTGCAGTGCAGTTAATACGTTCACTGAGTGTACCAAACATTAGGAACACCTTCCTATTATTGAGTTGGCCCCCCCCCTTTGCCTTCAGAACAGCCTCAAATCGTCGGGGCATAGACTCTACAAGGTGTCGAAAGCATTCCACAGGGATGCTGGCCTATTTTGACTCCAATGCTTCCCACAGTTGTGTCAAGTTGGCTGGATGTCCTTTGAGTGGTGGACCGTTGTTGATAAACACGGGAAACTGTTGAGCGTGAAACCCAGCAGCGTTGCAGTTCTTGACACAAACCAGTGCGCCTGGCACCTACTACCGTACCCCGTTCAAAATCTTTTGTCTTGCCCATTCACCCTCTGAATGGCACACATACACAATCCATGTCTCAATTGTCTCAAGGCTTAAAAATCCTTCTTTAACCTGTCTCCTCCCCTTCATCTACACTGATTGAAGTGGATTTAACAGGTGACATCAATAAGGGATAATAGCTTTCACCTGGATTCACCTGGTCAGTCCATGTCATATTTTTGTAAGACAAAGAAATGCAGTTATTATATAGATAAAGTAATTTTTATAACAAGTGATAAAGTATTATACCTGCTGGCTTTATGCACAATGTTAAAAACTAATCCGAACCAGATTACAAAACCAACCTCAAACCAATGGAACTTCTGCAAAGGCATAGAACTACTACGTTAGTATTGTCTACAGACGTCCATTCCAGTGGCAGTAACTGTAATGAAATGGCGCCCCCGTGTGGTGCATACCTGATCTGCTCGTAGGCCTGCTCCACAGGACTGCTACCCATTGCCAGCATGATGGACCTCCTCTTGGCTGTGGAGATGGTGATGACCAACACCCGCGTCAGAACCATGATGTTCACCTGATGAGAAGACACACATACACTATCGGTTAGACAGAGACATACTATATATTTACATACATTTCAACAGTGTAAATACAGTACATACAGATGTGAAAAAGTAAGTACACCCCCTGGAAAGTTCTATTACATCTGGACAGATGGATCTGTAATCTTCACTTCAACACTACTGACAGATAAAGGAAACCTAATTTAACAAATCACACTGAAAGATTATACTTTATAATCATCTATTCATCAAACATCAACAGAAATGCATTTCCATAGTTTAGAATAAAGAAGTCCAGCTCTAACTTCAATAGCTGGTGTTTCACCGTTTGGCTGAAATAACTTGTAGACGTTTCTTCTGTACAGTACTGCTTCAACTGGGTCATGTTGCTTCTTGCATGTACAGCCCTCTTCAAGTCTCCACACAGCATTTAGATAGGATTGAGATCTGGGCTTTGACCTGGACGTTCCAAAACCCTCCATTTCTTCTTTTTGAGCCGTTCTGTTGTAGCTTTGCTTTTGTGTTTTGGATCATTGTCCTGTTGTTAGATCCATGTTTGGTTCAGCTTCAGCTTTTTGACAGATGGCCTCACATTCTCCTCAAGAATTCTCTGGTACAATATAGAATTCATGGTTGAGTCAATCATGGAAAGTTGGCACTGAGGCAGCAAAGCAGCCCCAAACCATAATGCCACCGCCTCCATGCTTTACGGTTGGTATGAGGTTCTTCTGTTCAAAGGCAGTGTTTCGTTTTCACCAAACATGGCGTCTGGCATTGCGGCCAAACAACTCCACCTTTGACTCATCTGTCCAGAGCACATTGTTCCAGTAGTTTTGGTCTTTACCCAGGTGTTGTCTGGCAAACGTCAGTCGTGTCTTGATATTCTTTTTTTGAGAGCAGAGGCTTCTTCCTTCCTGACCTCCCATGTAGGCCAAGTTTGTGCAGTCTCTTTCTGACAGTGTACCCATGCACTTCAACATTGATTGTGTCAAGAGAGGCCTGTAGATCCCTTGATCTTACGCTGGGGTTCTTAGAGACTTCTATGAGCATCTTTCGGTCAGCTCTTGGGCTGACTTTGGTGGGACGACCTGTCCTAGGTAGTTTGGTGGGACGACCTGTCCTAGGTAGTTTGGTGGGACGACCTGTCCTAGGTAGTTTGGTGGGACGACCTGTCCTAGGTAGTTTGGTGGGACGACCTGTCCTAGGTAGTTTGGTGGGACGACCTGTCCTAGGTAGTTTGGTGGGACGACCTGTCCTAGGTAGTTTGCCAGTGGTCTGGATTTTTCTCCATTTGTAGATGAGCCGTCAGACTGTGAAATTATGTACTTTGAATTGCTTGGAAATGGATTTGTAACCCCTCCCAGACATCAATAATCTTTGTTCTGAGGGCCTCGGGTAGGTATTTTGATCTTTGAATGATGTGTTACCACACACCCATATGGTTAAGACCAAACCAGACCAATGTTCTTATCTTTATGGAAAGCTGGACCCTCCTAAGTTTCTCTCTAATGTTTTCTAATCATTTGTACTTGTTTTGGTACCTAATTCTAATTGTATCCATTTTATGTGATGGTAAAGGTAGGGGTGTACTAACTTTTTCACCATAAGGAAAAGGCATTTTAGTTTATTTTAATTGCATAACATTTTCAAACTTCATATTTTTTGTGTGTGATTTGTTAAATTGGGTTTCCTTTATCAATGAATGTGGTGGAAATTTTGCTCAAATATACAGTGGGGAGAACAAGTATTTGATACACTGCCGATTTTGCAGGTTTTCCTACTGTAATTTTTATCATAGGTACACTTCAACTGTGAGAGACGGAATCTAAAACAAAAATCCAGAAAATCACATTGTATGATTTTTAAATAATTAATTTGCATTTTATTGCATGACATAAGTATTTGATCACCTACCAACCAGTAAGAATTCCGACTCTCACAGACCTGTTAGTTTTTCTTTAAGAAGCCCTCCTGTTCTCCACTCATTACCTGTATTAACTTCACCTGTTTGAACTCGTTACCTGTATAAAAGACACCTGTCCACACACTCAATCAAACAGACTCCAACCTCTCCACAATGGCCAAGACCAGAGAGCTGTTATTAGCAATTATTAGAAAATGGAAGAAGTTCAAGATGACGGTCAATCTCCCTCGGTCTGGGGCACCATGCAAGATCTCACCTCGTGGGGCATCAATGATCCTGAGGAAGGTGAGGGATCAGCCCAGAACTACACGGCAGGACCTGGTCAATGACCTGAAGAGAGCTGGGACCACAGTCTCAAAGAAAACCATTAGTAACACACTACGCCGTCATGGATTAAAATCCTGCAGCGCACGCAAGGTCCCCCTGCTCAATCCAGCGCATGTCCAGGCCCGTCTGAAGTTAGCCAATGACCATCTGGATGATCCAGGGGAGGAATGGGAGAAGGTCATGTGGTCTGATGAGACAAAATATAGCTTTATGGTCTAAACTCCACTCGCCGTGTTTGGAGGAAGAAGAAGGATGAGTACAACCCCAAGAACACCATCCCAACCGTGAAGCATGGAGGTGGAAACATCATTCTTTGGGGATGCTTTTCTGCAAAGGGGACAAGACGACTGCACCGTATTGAGGGGAGGATGGATGGGGCCATGTATCGCGAGATCTTGGCCAACAACCTCCTTCCCTCAGTAAGAGCATTGAAGATGGGTCGTGGCTGGGTCTTCCAGCATGACAACGACCCGAAACACACAGCCAGGGCAACTAAGGAGTGGCTCCGTAAGAAGCATCTCAAGGTCCTGGAGTGGCCTAGCCAGTCTCCAGACCTGAACCCAATAGAAAATCTTTGGAGAGAGCTGAAAGTCCGTATTGCCCAGCGACAGCCCCGAAACCTGAAGGATCTGGAGAAGGTCTGTATGGAGGAGTGGGCCAAAATCCCTGCTGCAGTGTGTGCAAACCTGGTCAAGAACTACAGGAAACGTATGATCTCTGTAATTGCAAACAAAGGTTTCTGTACCAAATATTAAGTTCTGCTTTTCTGATGTATCAAATACTTATGTCATGCAATAAAATGCAAATTAATTACTTAAAAATCATACAATGTGATTTTATGGATTTTTGTTTTAGATTCCGTCACTCACAGTTGAAGAGTACCTATGATAAAAATTACAGACCTCTACATGCTTTGTAAGTGGGAAAACCTGTAAAATCGGCAGTGTATCAAATACTTGTTATCCCCACTGTATATGTGTCCAAATATGTAAGAAATAAAAATACCACTTTCCAGGGGGTGTACTTACTTTTTCACATGACTGTAAGTGGTGGGAACACGGAAGTCATGTGAGAGGTACTGTTTGCATTCAGTAGGCCTACTGTATCTAAACAGTGTTAAGAGTAATTAGGGCTGGCAAACGATACAAAGGTTTAATCACGTTAACTTTCAGGATTTGCTGTAATTCAAGTTTACAAGAATATTGACATCTTGGTTTTGTCTACAGTAACGGTTAGCAAAATGAGGTAAATGGAGAAAGCACACTTTATTTAACCTCAATGGCATTATAGATGATGTATTTAGGGTGTTTTCAGTGTATTTTCAATGCTTTCAGACAATGTAATTAATGTTGCGTGTGTGCATGTGTTCTCACCATAATGATGAAAATGACAGGGCCTGTGAAGCCCCAGATGACCCCGTTCTGCACACTGAGCCAACAGTGGCCATCAGCAGAGTACTTCCCTGAGGCTGAGGCCAGGGTGATGGTGACTATCAGCACTGGCAGACCTGGGAGGGAGGGAGGGAGGGAGGGAGGGAGGGAGGGAGGGAGAGGGTGGGGGAGGGAGGGAGAGAGAGGGAGGGAGAGAGAGGGAGAGATTTAGGGAGGGAGGGAGGGAGAGAGAGGGAGGGAGAGAGAGGGAGAGATTTAGGGAGGGAGGGAGGGAGGGAGGGAGGGAGGGAGGGAGGGAGGGAGGGAGGGAGGGAGGGGGGGAGGGGTGAAGGGAGAGAGGGAGGAGGGGGGAGGTAGAGAGGGAGGAGGGGGGGAGGGAGGGAGGGAGGGAGGGAGGGAGGGAGGGAGAGAGAGGGAGGGAGAGAGAGGGAGAGATTTAGGGAGGGAGGGAGGGAGGGAGGGAGGGAGGGAGGGAGGGAGGGAGGGGGGGAGGGGTGAAGGGAGAGAGGGAGGAGGGGGGAGGTAGAGAGGGAGGAGGGGGGGAGGGAGGGAGGGAGGGAGGGAGGGAGGGAGGGAGAGAGAGGGAGGGAGAGAGAGGGAGAGATTTAGGGAGGGAGGGAGGGAGAGAGAGGGAGGGAGAGAGAGGGAGAGATTTAGGGAGGGAGGGAGGGAGGGAGGGAGGGAGGGAGGGAGGGAGGGAGGGAGGGAGGGAGGGGGGGAGGGGTGAAGGGAGAGAGGGAGGAGGGGGGAGGTAGAGAGGGAGGAGGGGGGGAGGGAGGGAGGGAGGGAGGGAGGGAGGGAGGGAGAGAGAGGGAGGGAGAGAGAGGGAGAGATTTAGGGAGGGAGGGAGGGAGGGAGGGAGGGAGGGAGGGAGGGAGGGAGGGAGGGAGGGAGGGGGGGAGGGGTGAAGGGAGAGAGGGAGGAGGGGGGAGGTAGAGAGGGAGGAGGGGGGGAGGGAGAGAGGGAGGAGGGGGGAGGTAGAGAGGGAGGAGGGGGGGAGGGAGGGAGGGAGGAGGGAGGGACAATGAGAGGCAGAGAAAGAGCAGAGTTAGAATAAGATCAGTACTTCTTGAGTGTGTGTGTATATGTACTGTATGTGTGTGTTTGTGTACATACAGTCAGGTACATCATTATTGTCTATAGAAAATAAATAATACAAATACTGAGCTATATTGTATGCTAAAAAAATCTCCAGCACCCTCCCGTTTTAATATTCCAGCATCCTCCCCTGTTTTAATACTCCAGCATCCTCCCCTGTTTTAATACTCCAGCACCTCCCCTGTTTTAATATTCCAGCATCCTCCCCTGTTTTAATATTCCAGCATCCTCCCCTGTTTTAATATTCCAGCATCCTCCCCTGTTTTAATATTCCAGCATCCTCCCCTGTTTTAATATTCCAGCATCCTCCCCTGTTTTAATATTCCAGCATCCTCCCCTGTTTTAATATTCCAGCATCCTCCCCTGTTTTAATATTCCAGCATCCTCCCCTGTTTTAATATTCCAGCATCCTCCCCTGTTTTAATATTCCAGCATCCTCCCCTGTTTTAATATTCCAGCATCCTCCCCTGTTTTAATATTCCAGCATCCTCCCCTGTTTTAATATTCCAGCATCCTCCCCTGTTTTAATATTCCAGCACCTCCCCTGTTTTAATATTCCAGCATCCTCCCCTGTTTTAATATTCCAGCATCCTCCCCTGTTTTAATATTCCAGCATCCTCCCCTGTTTTAATATTCCAGCATCCTCCCCTGTTTTAATATTCCAGCATCCTCCCCTGTTTTAATATTCCAGCATCCTCCCCTGTTTTAATATTCCAGCATCCTCCCCTGTTTTAATATTCCAGCATCCTCCCCTGTTTTAATATTCCAGCACCTCCCCTGTTTTAATATTCCAGCACCTCCCCTGTTTTAATATTCCAGCATCCTCCCCTGTTTTAATATTCCAGCACCTCCCCTGTTTTAATATTCCAGCATCCTCCCCTGTTTTAATATTCCAGCACCTCCCCTGTTTTAATATTCCAGCACCTCCCCTGTTTTAATATTCCAGCATCCTCCCCTGTTTTAATATTCCAGCACCTCCCCTGTTTTAATATTCCAGCATCCTCCCCTGTTTTAATATTCCAGCACCTCCCCTGTTTTAATATTCCAGCATCCTCCCCTGTTTTAATATTCCAGCACCTCCCCTGTTTTAATATTCCAGCATCCTCCCCTGTTTTAATACTCCAGCATCCTCCCCTGTTTTAATATTCCAGCATCCTCCCCTGTTTTAATACTCCAGCATCCTCCCCTGTTTTAATATTCCAGCATCTTAGACCATTCATCCATACAGAATCTCTCCTTTGTCTGCTCTTACGGACTACCTTCTTCACTTCAAGGACATTTTAGCCAAACACCTGGTTGCCTCTGCCAGGAGTCTGACACTTGGCCACAAGTGGATTTTCCAGCAAGACAATAACTCCAAGCAATAATCAAAATCCACAAAGAATTGGTTAATTCAACATTCAACATTCAACATAAATCAACATTCAACCCCATTGAAAACCTGTGGTTTGAACTGAAGAGGGCAGTCCATAACTGCAGATGAAGGATATGAAGTATCTGGAAAGATTATTTCTGTACGGAATGGTCTAAGATCCCTCCCAACGTGTCATCATGCTTGCAAGGGTGAGGGTGCTCCAGTATTGAAAACAGGGGTGCCATTAATTTTGAGGCCTATTTTTTATTTGATTTATTTTATTATTTGTTTAAAAGATCTATTTTTTAAGTGTTAAGTTTAAGAGCAATTGTATTAGTATAAAATAATATAATTTCCCCATTTATTTAGGCATACACTATAGCTCAGTATTTGTATTATTTATTTAATAAATACTTTTTTTCTCATCTTTATCAAGTGTGCCAATAATGATGGACCTGACTGTACAGTATATGTACAGTATATGTGTACGTGTACAGTATGTCTATGTCTACTGGGGAGAATGGGATTTGAAAAAGACTAATAAGGTCATCTTAATTCTATCTTGTTCTTCTGTGTCATACCCCAGCCAATGAGATAGTAGTACTTCATATGTCGGTCCTCGCTCAGGTTGACCGCCACCACTTTGCTCCAGAGAAGCAGTCCCTCCACCAGCATCCAGCTGAAAGCAGCCATGAAGAAGAGGTGTAGCAGGGCTGCCACCAGGGTGCAGGCCACCTGACAGGGTCAAGGGTCAGATAAACAACACACCACGGCAGACCTATACGTCACAACTGTCCAAATGTCAACATTAGTGGAGCCACCCTATCCGTTTCAGAGGTAGCGGTTTCATAGCAAAGAGAGGTGCCGTAGCTAACTAACTGTAAAGTTATTTATTTTACCCCACAGTTAGCCAAGATGGTTAGCATACCTTATTGTTGACAGCTGAGCCACTGCAGAGAAGGACTATCTGGGCGCAGGTCAGCGCAATGAACAGGTTCCTGTGGATAGACGTCCTGTCCGATTTGGGAATGCTGGACAGAATCAAAAGATGTAGTGTTAAAACATTTATTTGGAGAATCAAAATTAATATTTTAACAGGACGGCATAACAATAAAACCCCAATCAAGTACCTTTGCAATAATGACAAATTCCACAGGTACACTTTCTAAATATCTATGACAAAGAAAGTAATTCCACCTTCAAAATAATTGGTTTAAAGGCCCACTCTGTGATTTCTGTAACTCCATCCTCAGCTTCAGAGCAAACCAAGTGTGGGTCTGTCGTTTTGTTGTTATTCAAATTAAGTAGTGGCGAATAACCAGTCATCTCGTTTCCTGGCGTATTTCTATTAAATTCTGACTTGTTTTATTCTGTGTGCCATTGGGTGTCTGGGATGATTTAGGTATGGCCGGCTCGTAAAATCTCCTTGTCAAATCGCCTATTCCCGATATTCCCATCCCCAGCCGATTGACCAATTGGCTATTCCAATGCCCATGCTGATTTGGATCTGCCTTGGTGAGTTAATTAGCTGCCCTGTAATGCCCCCATAAACCTTCACACACAGACACCACTATTAACTAGATTAGCACTGTTAAAAACGGATCCCTCTTGGAATAGAGCATCAATAATGACTAGTCGGGATTCCGACCATAGAAATATAATTACTAGAAGGGAAAAAGTCCTTGAGATCATGGCAATTTTACTGGAACACAGGACATTGACTTGAATGGGAATGGCCATTCTAGTAATTGTATCTCTATGATTCCATTGGTATGTTGCTGGCTGGTGTGACCAGGGTTGGGGTTGATTCCATTTCAGTTCAGACAACAATAATTAGAAACGTGTTCGATGAATCTCCTGAATTGAACAAATTCAAATGGAGTTGACCCCTGAACTCTGGATGTGGCAACTTACTGTTGAGAAGTTCTGCTGTTAAATCAGGATAATTGTGAATGTACTGTATCTACCGCTTGGATTGCTTTTAAAGGGGCTTAAGATGTTTGTTTTCTCTCGCTGTCTTCAAGTAAATGTTGTTGTTGGCTAAATTATCCTATTCCAGTGAGTGCTGACTAAGAAATGGGCCATGCTGGCTTTGGAGTGTGAAGCTAAGTTAGAGAGAACAAATATCTCCAGTGATGCCATGTTGGCTCAAATTCTCCACAGTGTTACAGTGGTGGTGTTCTTTCTAAAGTAGCAGCTAGGCGACTGGCTAATAAAACACTCACTCCAGCACGGTGAACAGCATCAAGGTCACCACCAGCGCGCACAGAGAGGCACCAGAGCCGATAAACGTCAGCTTCGTCAAAATATCCTCCTCCTCCTGAGTCCACTGGGAAGAGAGAGGGAGAGAAGCACATACACAGTGTCAAAACACAGTCAACACAGAAGTATTGTTATCATCCACTGAGTACTGATCACTAGCTGATTTACTCCTCCATGGCCTGATGCCTATGGTTCTCCATACTAACAGTGACATCTACTGGCCAATGTGGCACAATGCGAGTTTGCAAAAGTCTGATGGCAATAAGAGCAAGTGACTGACGTTAGATGAGTTTGATTTGAGGAATACTTGACACAACAATAATACCCTACTAAGCAGAGCAGAGTCGAGCTGTACTACTCTGACCTGGCTACGAATACACCACAGTTGTACGTGTGTGTGTGTGTACAAAATGATTTGGTGAGATATCGGAACTGAAACATACCACGTCCAGTCAAATCTGAATTATATCTCTAATCAGTTGATAACTAAATCCAATGATAAATGGTTTTGACTGAGAATTCACCTCATCTATATTTCCCTTCATCTCTTCTCTTACCAAACATAAACCCTTCATCAATCTGGGTCTTTCCACAAAATGAGTGCCTTTTGCTAAATGAGCCACAAGAGCATTAGTGAGGTCGGGCACTGGTGTTGGGCGATTAGGCCCGACTCGCAGTCGACGCTCCAATTCATCCCAAAGGTGTTTCGATGGGGTTGAGGTCAGGGCTCTGTGCAGGCCAGTCAAATTCAAACCATTTCTGGATGGACCTTGCTTTGTGCACAGGGGAAACTGTCATGTTGAAACAGGAAAGGGCCTTCCCCAAACTGTTGCCGCAAAGTTGGAAGCACAGCATCTTCTAGAATGTCATTGTATGTTGTAGCGTTCAGATTTCCCTTCACTGGAACTAAGGGGTCTGAACCATGAAAAAAAGCCCCAGACCAGTATTCCTCCTCCACCAAACTTTACAGTTGGCACTATGCATTGGGGCAGGTAGCGTTATCCTGGACTCCTTGCCAAATCCAGATTAGTTCGCCGGACTGCCAGCTGTTGAAGCGTGATTCATCACTCCAGAGAACGTGTTTCCACTGCTCCAGAGTCTAATGGTGGCGAGCTTCACACCACTCCAGCCAACGCTTGGCATTGCGCATGGTGATCTTAGGCTTGTGTGCAGCTGCTCGGCCATGGAAACCCATTTCATGAAACTCCCGACGAACAGTTCTTGTGCTGAATTTGCTTCCAGAGGCAGTTTGGAACTCGGTACTAACTGTTGCAACCGAGGACAGACAGATGGTTCACTTCACAATAACAGCACTTACAGTTGACCGGAGCAGCTCTAGCAGGGCAGAAATTTGACGAACTAACTTGTGGGAAAGGTGGCATCCTATGACGGTGCCACGTTAAAAGTCACTAAGCTCTTCAGTAAGGCCATTCTACTGCCAATTTTTGTCTATGGAGATTGCATGGCTGTGTTCTCGATTTTATACACCTGTTAGCAACTGGTGTGGCTGAAATAGCTGAATCCACTAATTTGAAGGGGTGTCCACATACTTTTATATATAGTGTATGTTGTTGCCTTGACAAAGTCATTTCTGAAGATTATTATTAATACTGAACACAAATATAAATGCAACAATTTCAGGATTTTACTGAGTTACAGTTCATACACGTGGTCTGCGGTTGTGAAGCCAGTTGGACGTACAGTCAAATTCCATAAAACAACTTTTAGCAACAGCTCTGGTGGACATTCCTGCAGTCAGCATGCCAACAGCTCTGGTGGACATTCCTGCAGTCAGCATGCCAACAGCTCTGGTGGACATTCCTGCAGTCAGCATGCCAACAGCTCTGGTGGACATTCCTGCAGTCAGCATGCCAACAGCTCTGGTGGACATTCCTGCAGTCAGCATGCCAACAGCTCTGGTGGACATTCCTGCAGTCAGCATGCCAACAGCTCTGGTGGACATTCCTGCAGTCAGCATGCCAACAGCTCTGGTGGACATTCCTGCAGTCAGCATGCCAACAGCTCTGGTGGACATTCCTGCAGTCAGCATGCCAACAGCTCTGGTGGACATTCCTGCAGTCAGCATGCCAACAGCTCTGGTGGACATTCCTGCAGTCAGCATGCCAACAGCTCTGGTGGACATTCCTGCAGTCAGCATGCCAACTGCATGTTCCCTCAAAACTTCTAACATATGTGGCATTGTGTTATGCAACAAAACTGCACATTTGAAAGTTTCTCTGATTTTTTATTTCAGCTCATGGAACATGGGACCAAAACTTTACATGTTACGTTTATATGTTTGTGTATTTTATGTTATTAGGGATTCATTTCAAAGTAACAAAAAAAAAAGTCAACCCTGTTACGTGAACTGACCTGAAAATATTCCTTTAAAAATATAAATTTTAGTCAAATCATAGTGTAAAAGCAGGTGAGCTGGTTCTACTCTTTTTGGCAATTTTCTGGTGTTTTGTGGTGGAAAACTGAGTGGGTCGAGTGAAACACATCAACCCTGTTACCCACAGATAGACAGGTTAGAAATGTTTTAACTGCCCTTGATCACCCTTCCCTGTTGCACACAACAAGCTTCCATTCTGCCTGTCATGGCTGATTTAAGATCGTCAACACTGTTACGGTCAATAGTGTTACGGTCAACCGTGTTACTTTATTTGGCAGTTAATAGGCTTGAGATAGAAAAACGTGTTCTCTATAAAGTTGAACATATGCTCTTTATGAAAGAATGTTAAAAATACATTTTTGTGTTACACTTCTCAAATGGCACATAATTGGTGGAACGACCATGCTATTCATTACCTTGGACTCCATGTAATTCATCAGGACAGCGAAGTTGGTGGTGTGGTTACAAAAGCAGGAAGTGGCATCAGAGCCTGTGTGAGTCACCCTGCAACCTCTGCTGGACCAGCCGTTGGAATTCCCAATCCTGTAGCACAAACACCCAGAAATCAATATGACATAAACACACACACACGCACGCACACGCACACACGCACGCACACGCACACACACACGCGCACGCACACACACACACGCACACGCGCACGCACGCGCGCGCGCACACACACACGCACACGCACGCACACACACGCACGCACACACACACACACGCACACACACACACGCACGCACACACACACACACACACGCACGCACACGCACACACACACACACACGCACACGCACGCACACACACACACGCACTCACACACGCACGCATTCACACACGCACACACACACACACATGGCAAGAAAAAGTGTGTGAACCCTTTAGAATTACCTGGATTTCTGCATAAATTAGTCATAAAATGTGATCTGATCTTCATCTAAGTCACAACAATAGACAAACAGTGTACATAAACTAATAAATTATTGCATTTTATACTGAATACATCATTTAAACACTCACAGTGTAGGTTGGAAAAAGTATGTGAACCCCTAGACCAATGACTTCTCCTAAAGCTAATTGGAGTCAGGAGTCAGTTAACCTGAGTCCAATCAATGAGAGGAGATTGGAGATGTTGGTTAGAGCTGCCCTGCCCTATAAAAAACACTCACAAAATGTGAGTTTGCTATTCACAAGAAGCATTGCCTGATGTGAACCATGCCTTGAACAAAAGAGATCTCAGAAGAACTAAGATTAAGAATTGTTGACTTGCAAAAAGCTGGAAAGGGTTACAAAAGTATCTCTAAAAGCCTTGATGTTCATCAGTCCACGGTAAGACAAACTGTCTATAAATGGAGAAAGTTCAGCACTGTTGCTACTCTCCCTAGGAGTGGCCGTCCTGCAAAGTTAACTGCAAGAGCACAGTGCAGAATGATCAATGAGGTTAATAAGATCCCTAGAGTGTCAGATAGCATGTTCCAGAGATTTCTGTAAGTCTAACATCTCTGTTGACGAGTCTACGATACGTAAAACACTAAACGAGAATGGTATTCATGGGAGGGCACCACGGAAGAAGCCACTGCTGTCCAAAAAAAACATTGCTGCATGTCTGAAGTTCGCAAAAGAGCACCTGGATGTTCCACAGCGCTACTGGCTAAATATTCTGTGGACAAATGAAACTAAAGTTGAGTTGTTTGGAAGGAACACACAACACTATGTGTGGAGGGGAAAAAATGCAGAGTACCCCAACATCAAAACCTCATCCCAACTGTAAAGTATGGTGGAGGGAGCATCATGGTTTGGAGCTGCTTTGCTGCCTCCAGGCCTGGACAGCTTACTATCATCGACGGAAAAATACATTCCCAAATTTATCAAGACATTTTGCAGGAGAATGTAAGGCAATTGAAGCTCAACAGAAGTTGGGTGATGCAACAGGACAACGACCCAAAACACTGAAGTAAATCAACAACAGAATGGCTTCAACAGAAGAAAATACCCGTTCTGGAGCGGCCCAGTCAGAGTCCTGACCTCAACCCAATTGAGATGACCTCAAGAGAGCGGTTCACACCAGACATCCCAAGAATATTGCTGAACTGAAACAGTTTTGTAAAGAGGAATGGTCCAAAAGGTTATTGCTGTCAAAGGAGGGTCAACCAGTTATTAAATCCAAGTGTTCACATACTTTTCCCACCCTGCACTGTGAATGTTTACAAGGTGTGTTCAATAAAGACGTGAAAACGTATAATTGTTTCTGTGTTATTAGTTTAAGCAGACTGTGTTTGTCTATTGTTTTATGACCAATTTATGCAGACATCCAGGTAATTCCAAAGCGTTTACATACTTTAAAAGTCAGAAGTTTACATACACCATAGCCAAATACATTTAAACTCAGTTTTTCACATTTCCTGACATTTAATCCTAGTAAAAAGTCCCTGTCTTAGGTCAGTTAGGATCACCACTTTATTTTAAGAATGTGAAATGTCAGAATAATAGTAGAGAGAATGATTTATTTCAGCTTTTATTTCTTTCATCACATTCCCAGTGGGTCAGAAGTTTACATACACTCAATTAGTATTTGGTAGCATTGCCTTTAAATTGTTTAACTTGGGTCAAACGTTTCGGGTAGCCTTCCACAAGCTTCCCACAATAAGTTGGGTGAATTTTGGCCCATTCCTCCTGACAGAACTGGTGTAACTGAGTCAGGTTTGTAGGCCTCCTTGCTCGCACACGCTTTTTCAGTTCTGCCCACAAATGTTCTATAGGATTGAGGTCAGGGCTTTGTGATGGCCACTCCATTACCTTGACTTTGTCCTTAAGCCATTTTGCCACAACTTTGGAAGTATGTTTGGGGTCATTGTCCATTTGGAAGACCCATTTGTGACCAAGCTTTAACTTCCTGACTGATGTCTTGAGATGTTGCTTCAATAAATCCACATAATTTTCCTTCCTCATGATGCCATCTATTTTGTGAAGTGCACCAGTCCCTCCTGCAGCAAAGCACCCCCACAACATGATGCTGCCACCCCCGTGCTTCACGGTTGGGATGGTGTTCTTCGGCTTGCAAGCCTCCCCCTTTTTCCTCCAAACATATTGATGTTCATTATGGCCAAACAGTTCTATTTTGGTTTCATCAGACCAGAGGACATTTCTCCAAAAAGTACGATCTTTGTCCCCACGTGCAGTTGCAAACCGTAGTCTGGCTTTTGTCTTTTTTATGGCGGTTTTGGAGCAGTGGCTTCCTCCTTGCTGAGCGGCCTTTCAGGTTATGTCGATATAGGACCCGTTTTACTGTGGATATACAGTGAGGAGAACAAGTATTTGATACACTGCCGATTTTGCAGGTTTTCCTACTTACAAAGCATGTAGAGGTCTGTAATTTTTATCATAGGTACTCTTCAACTGTGAGTGACGGAATCTAAAACAAAAATCGTATGATTTTTAAATAATGAATTTGCATTTTACAATCTCCTTCCCTCAGTAAGAGCATTGAAGATGGGTCGTGGCTTGGTCTTCCAGCATGACAACGACCCGAAACACACAGCCAGGGCAACTAAGGAGTGGCTCCGTAAGAAGCATCTCAAGGTCCTGGAGTGGCCTAGCCAGTCTCCAGAACTGAACCCAATAGAAAATCTTTGGAGGGAACTGAAAGTCCGTATTGCCCAGCGACAGCCCCGAAACCTGAAGGATCTGGAGAAGGTCTGTATGGAGGAGTGGGCCAAAATCCCTGCTGCAGTGTGTGCAAACCTGGTCAAGAACTACAGGAAACGTATGATCTCTGTAATTGCAAACAAAGGTTTCTGTACCAAATAATAAGTTCTGCTTTTCTGATGTATCAAATAATTACGTCATGCAATAAAATGCAAATTAATTACTTAAAAATCATACAATGTGATTTTCTGGATTTTTGTTTTAGACTTCTACATGCTTTGTAAGTGGGAAAACCTGCAAAATCGGCAGTGTATCAAATACTTGTAGATTATTTTGTACCTGTTTCCTCCAGCATCTTCACAAGGTCCTTTGGTGCGAAAAGTGCAAATCAATCCCAGAACAACAGCAAAGTACGTTCATCTCTAGGAGACAGAACGCGGCATTTGGAGAAATTGCTCCCAAGGATGAACCAGACTTGTGGAGGTCATTTTCCCATGATGTTGAGCAAAGAGGCACTGAGTTAGGCCTTGAAATACATCCACAGGTACACCTCCAATTGACTCAAATGATGTCAATTAGCCAAACAGAAGCTTCTAAAGCCATGACATCATTTTTTTGGAATTTTCCAAGCTGTTTAAAGGCACAGTCAACTTAGTGTATGTAAACTTCTGACCCACTGGAATTGTGATATAGTGAATTATAAGTGAAATAATCTGTCTGTAAACAATTGTTAGAAGAATTACTTGTGTCATGCACAAAGTAGATGTCCTAACAGACTTGCCAAAACTATAGTTTGTTAACATGAAATCTGTGGAGTGGTTGAAAAATGTGTATGTAAACTGCCGACTTCAACTGTATCTACAAACACTACTCAACGTTATGTTATGACAAATCGCTACTGACATGTACTCTAGGGACGTCTGACTTAGCTGCACTGTGTGGTCATACTTACATTAGGGTGAAATTCCAAAACACGCAAACAGGCGTGACTCGCTGCGAATACTCCATCTAGAACAAGAAACAGATGTCTCTCAGCCTCTTTCTGCTCTCAGCCCTTCTACAGGAAGCAATACGGGATCGGTCCAGGGAACTTATTAGAAAGACCTGGGCCAACTCTTGACTTTATGAATAGATGTCAAATCAATGGCATGAACTGTATTGTAGAGTTTCTATAACAACGTTATGTCCAACCACTGTAAAAATGACCATGATTGGTTTGAATTGCACCATTTGTTAGTGAAACCCAAAGATTCTGGGGTTCTTGAGAATCTGGCAACACCGCCTAAGAAAAGGTCTAGGAGACCCACCCACTCATATATCACACACTAGACACAATACATACACATCAATGTTACACCACACACCCACACATGTAGAACCTTTTCACACTACCGAGCCGAGCCAAGCCGAGCCGAGCCAAGCCGAGCCAAGCCAAGCCGAGCCAAGCCGAGCCAAGCCAAGCCAAGCTGCACTGACTGGCCTGGTTACTCATCACCATAGTTTATCATTACCATAGTAGCTGGAGCACAGCTAGAAAGCCAAGCCAGTACTCTATGGTTCAGGTTGGCAGGATGCAGGCAGTAGTGTAGTGTGTAGCAGTGGGCGTTATCCCCTTCATGTACAGTAATGGCCATAGAGCATTCATTTTGACCAGGAATAGGGTGAACTATAAAGGGAATAGGGTGGATTATAAAGGGAATAGGGTGGATTATAAAGGGAATAGGGTGGATTATAAAGGGAATAGGGTGAACTATAAAGGGAATAGGGTGGATTATAAAGGGAATAGGGTGGATTATAAAGGGAATAGGGTGGATTATAAAGGGAATAGGGTGGATTATAAAGGGAATAGGGTGGATTATAAAGGGAATAGGGTGGATTATAAAGGGAATAGGGTGAACTATAAAGGGAATAGGGTGGATTATAAAGGGAATAGGGTGGATTATAAAGGGAATAGGGTGGATTATAAAGGGAATAGGGTGAACTATAAAGGGAATAGGGTGGATTATAAAGGGAATAGGGTGGATTATAAAGGGAATAGGGTGGATTATAAAGGGAATAGGGTGGATTATAAAGGGAATAGGGGGAACTATAAAGGGAATAGGGTGGATTATAAAGGGAATAGGGTGGATTATAAAGGGAATAGGGTGGACTATAAAGGGAATAGGTTCCATTTGAGATGCACACATTGATCTCACCACGTGTGAGGAGGACAAAGTGTAGTGGATGGCCACTGGGATGTTCTGGGCCTTGGAGGGGTCTCGAACCGTGGCTGAGATGACTGCAGTGGCCAGGCGACCAGGGAGGACACTGCGAAGAGCAATAATACAGTAATGTAACTTTTAGGCCTTTCCTTTCATGTGAGCTAGTTATCAACCAAAATCAGATCATATTCAATTAAGATCAGACTACTTGAAGTGTAAAGTGTAGAAAACATTGGTCATTTTACTAGTAGATAAAGATTGTATTCAGTTATGATGCAATAATGTATTCCTTATGTATTCTCCACATGTAGGAGTAGCCTTTTAATTCCCCACAAGTTCTGAAAAGTTGACCATAATTATGTCAAAGCATTGTCATTCATTGTATATAATATGTCAAATTGGAAGTGTAAGGAAAGCAGACCTTGTGTTTTCACTCTGGTCGTCCAGAGAAGTGTCCTGCTCCATCCTAGATTGGATCTCCATGAGATGGCTGTAATACGTATGAATGAACATCACTTCCTCGTGACCTGCCAAGCAAAATGGGTTATAAAAGAAATGTCATCATAAAATACATCACTGATGTGAGTGTTAGTTAAATTATTTTCCCGTTATTCCCGTTCAAACAGGAAGTGCTATTTAAAAGCATATAATACCAGGGGGGGATTTACCACACTATTTCGTTGATGTAGCCTAGCTTTAACAGGCCTATGAAGCACTGTTAGCTGACTAGTCAAATATTATGAGGTTAATACGGTCTAGTGAAAATGGCATTTGATGTAGCCTAGTTTTGACTGGTCTTTTTCTCTCCCCTTGTTCATGGCTATCGGGAGAATTTGGGAAGGTTCTGGCTGTTTTTACTTTGCTTATTGTGTGGATTTTGTCAGAGGGAACATATCAGATTTTCTGCTAATCAAACAGATAAGATGTAGCGGAGATTCAGCCCCATGCATACCACTACGGTTGATCAATTACCCGCAAATCTAAACCCGCCTCGAATCAGGCACACTATATTCGACATAAAAGCTGACATTTACTTATTGCAGTCATTATCATTCGTTAGCCTAAAAATCAAAGGTATAAGATCATCTCTGAAGGTTTTGTCACAGCATAAAATAAATTAACTGTAAGCTCTTGGCTACACAAACATAGACTATATATTACAATTCAATACACAAAACCCAGCCATTATTCAGGACAGAAAAACTAACATTTTCATGAAACTTGCTTCTTCAATTTGAGTTCATTAAAAGACCCCCGGTATTTGCATACGTTTCCAACATGAAAAACAGACTTGGACAGAAACAGAGTAGCCCTAACAATAATTGTAAGTAGTCCTAACTGTAATTGTAGACCCAGACAAACAAATGTAACATTCCACAGACAAATTTAGGCAATAGGCTACGTAAAATAACCTAGTAGCCCCTAGCAAACAAACTAAAAGCAGGTAGGCCTATGAGAAGGGAGCAATACTTATATTGGTCCATCTTTAAGCTAGGCCTCCGGTACACAGAGGGAGGCGGGGGCGTTCCAGTACAGTAAGTGGTGGTAATGCACCATAACGTTGGATGCCAACCGTCGATAAACCCCACAAGAAGATGAGTCGGGGGTGACAAGAGTAGCTAGCTAGCTAGGACACCGGTAGACAGTGTCCTTCGCCCCCACCTGTCAGGCACTGCTTTCCCGCAGTTCTGTTAACGAGGGCAGGTGTTCGACAGGCGGGAGCAAAGGACACTGGGTACTAGCTAGCTAGCTAGGAGGACTCCGGTACACAGCAGGAGGGAAGCGGGGGCGACACCGGCAGTTACCAAGCTAGGACACCGTTAGACAGTGTCCTTAGCCCCCAAAACATTCAGAAATTACTTTTATTGCTCAAGGGGGGGTCGTTCATGAAGGAACCCACGGGTTGCTCGAGGGGGGGTCGTTCATGAAGGAACCCACGGGTTGCTCGAGGGGGGGTCGTTCATGAAGGAACCCACGGGTTGCTCAAGGAGGGGTCGTTCATGAAGGAACCCACGAGTTGCTCGAGGAGGGGTCGTTCATGAAGGAACCCACGGGTTGCTCGAGGGGGGGTCGTTCATGAAGGAGGGGTCGTTCATGAAGGAGGGGTCATTCATGAAGGAACCCACGGGTTGCTCGAGGGGGGGTCGTTCATGAAGGAACCCACGGGTTGCTCGGGCCTCAATCACGCACTATTGAGACTTACAGGAACTATTGAGACTTACAGGAACTATTGAGACTTACAGGAACTATGGAGACTTACAGGAACTATTGAAACTTACAGGAACTATTGAGACTTACAGGAACTATTGAGACTTACAGGAACTATGGAGACTTACAGGAACTATGGAGACTTACAGGAACTATGGAGACTTACAGGAACTATTGAGACTTACAGGAACTATTGAGACTTACAGGAACTATTGAGACTTACAGGAACTATTGAGACTTACAGGAACTATTGAGACTTACAGGAACTATTGAGACTTACAGGAACTATTGAGACTGACAGGAACTATGGAGACTTACAGGAACTATTGAGACTTACAGGAACTATTGAGACTTACAGGAACTATTGAGACTTACAGGAACTATTGAGACTTACAGGTAGCTCAAAAGTTGAGAGCCAATTTTGTTAGCGTATTAACTGCATTTCAAGGTGACATGTACAGTTTCAGCATAAACAATGTGTTTCATGTGTAAAGGCACGGGTGTCAGGACACAACACAGTGTCCGATACAATCAACACATTACTGTTTTTATATCTTGTCATGAATATATTTACACTAATATTTCTTTATGCAATGAATCCTTTACAATTGTTCATGAACTGGTGCTTTTGTTTAGGAATAGAGAAGATCATGTGACCTGTGACCTGGCTGGTTATATTATTATTATTATTATTATTATTATTATTATTATTATTATTATTATTATTATTACTATTATTATTGTTATTATTATTATTACTATTATTATTATAGTTATTATTATTATTACTATTAGTATTATTATTATTACTAGTATTATTATTATTATTATTATAGTTATTGTTATTATTAATATTAATATTGTTATTATTATTATTACTATTATTATTATTACTATTATTATTATTATTATTATTGTTATTATTATTATTATTATTATTGCTATTATTATTATTATAGCTATTATTATTATTACTATTATTATTATTATTATTACTATTATTTTTATTACTATTATTATTATTACTATTATTATTATTATTATTATTATCTTTTTAGCTGTAACTGGACTATTAATTATTATAACTCTATTACTAATCGAATCTACAAATAAAGTTGATTAAATGGATTACACTGTAATGTTTTTAATGTAAGAGAAACAATAATAGAAAATAGACCTACGTTTTTTCTAGGACTTTGTAGAATTATACAAAACATATCCTTGACTCCATCGAAACTTTTTTAAATGTATATATTTCCACAAATATTTCTTCATGCAATTCATCCTTTATAATAATTGATGCACTATTTATCAAGGGTTGGTGCTTCTGTTTGCTGCACCTTGCAGGTTGATATGCATCTGATACGTTCTCTAGCGGCTACTGATAGGCTGAAAGGCCAGGTGGTTGCAGAGTTAAAGCCTAGTGTGAGTGTCTGTGTTCATCTGCATGAATGAGAGTTACCCAAATCCTGTAGTCTCTGGACCTCCGTGTCGGGGATGAGAAGCTCATCCTGGCCACTACTGCTACTGTGGCCGCCAAACGCTGACGGTTTAAACACACAGCTGCAGCTCATCTGGGACAGCTTCCGTGCCTCCATGTGAACATCTGGCAACAAAGCAAATACAGGGACTCCTGTAAAGTAACACAGGAATATTACAGAGAAACTGGACTAAGATGAACATACCAAGGATCATTTAGCTATCTGATTTAGACTTTCAACAGTTTGGACACACCTACTCATTCAAGGGTTTTTCTTTATTTTTACTATTTTCTACATTGTAGAATAATAGTGAAGACATCAAAACTATGATATAGCACATATGGAATGATGTAGCAACCAAAAAAGTGTTAAACAAATCAAAATATATTTATATTTGAGATTCTTCAAAGTCGCCACCCTTTGCCTTGATGACAGCTTTGCACACTCTTGGCGTTCTCTCAACCAGTTTCACCTGGAATGCTTTTCCAACAGTCTTGAAGGAGTTCACACATATGCTGAGCACTTGATGGCTGCCTTTCCTTCACTCTGCAGTCCAACTCATCCCAAACCATCTCAATTGGGTTGAGGTCAGGTCATCTGATGCAACATTCCATCACTCTCTTTCTTGGCCAAATAGCAAGCACAAAAACAGATATCTTTATTTTAAACTGACAGATTTCTATTATGCTAATTAGATTTCCGAGGGAGCGCAGAAAACCCACAACTCTGGTCCCTCCTTTCTATTGACGGGCATACAATCACTGGAGAACAAACTGGACAAGCTTTGTTTGAGACTATCCTATCAACGGACCTGAAGAATTGTAACATCCTGTGTTTCTCCGAGTCATGACCGAACAAGGACATGGATAATATACTGTACATCTAGCTGGTTGTTCAATGCATTGGCAGGACAGAACATCAGCTCAGGGTAAGCTCAAGGGGGTAGGCGTGGTGGTGCGCAATCTCTGATATTAACCTTTTCAACGGTCGCCCTAGCGTGAGTTGTTTTATGCACATGATGTCAGAATGCACTCACTGTTCCAAAATGTGATTGTCAACAGGACAGTTAACACACGCTGCCTGCTAATTATCTATTATATTATATTATTATTATATATAGGCAACAGGACAGTTAACACACGCTGCCTGCTAATTATCTATTATATTATATTATTATTATATATAGGCAACAGGACAGTTAACACACGCTGCCCTGCTAATTATCTATTATATTATATTATTATTATATATAGGCAACTGGACAGTTAACACACGCTGCCCTGCTAATTATCTATTATATTATATTATTATTATATATAGGCAACAGGACAGTTAACATACGCTGCCCTGCTAATTATCTATTATATTATATTATTATTATATATAGGCAACAGGACAGTTAACACACGCTGCCCTGCTAATTATCTATTATATTATATTATTATTATATATAGGCAACAGGACAGTTAACACACGCTGCCTGCTAATTATCTATTATATTATATTATTATTATATATAGGCAACAGGACAGTTAACATACGCTGCCCTGCTAATTATCTATTATATTATATTATTATTATATATAGGCAACAGGACAGTTAACACACGCTGCCCTGCTAATTATCTATTATATTATATTATTATTATATATAGGCAACAGGACAGTTAACACACGCTGCCCTGCTAATTATCTATTATATTATATTATTATTATATATAGGCAACAGGACAGTTAACATACGCTGCCCTGCTAATTATCTATTATATTATATTATTATTATATATAGGCAACAGGACAGTTAACACACGCTGCCCTGCTAATTATCTATTATATTATATTATTATTATATATAGGCAACAGGACAGTTAACACACGCTGCCCTGCTAAT
Source organism: Thymallus thymallus (assembly GCA_023634145.1). NCBI lineage: Eukaryota > Metazoa > Chordata > Actinopteri > Salmoniformes > Salmonidae > Thymallus > Thymallus thymallus. The sequence continues at coordinate 41,974,519 of CM042393.1, forward strand.
TATCTATAGGCTATGTTTCTAATTGCAAATTATTTCTAATTATTTTCTAACAAGTTTTACTTTCTAACAACAGTTTGAATTGAGTTGGGTTCTGCCTCCTCATTAATTCACATAGAAGGAGCCCATTTCACTGTTGCGGATAATTTATGTTTGAGGCTTTACTGAGCCCTTCTCTCTTTGAGGCCCAAGCACTTCCCCAGTGTTTCCCCAGATCAAGTATGAAGACATGTCCTCAGTCTAGCACTAACCTTTTTCCCCCGGTACATTTCTGTATGTATGTATGTATGTGTGTGTGTGTGTGTGTGTGTGTGTGTGTGTGTGTGTGTGTGTGTGTGTGTGTGTATGTATATGTGTATGTATGTGTGTGTATGTATATGTGTATGTATGTGTGTGTGTGTGTGTGTGTGTGTGTGTGTGTGTGTGTGTGTGTGTGTGTGTGTGTGTGTGTGTGTGTGTGTGTGTGTGTGTGTGTGTGTGTGTGTGTGTGTGTGTGTGTGTGTGTGTGTGTGTGTGTGTGTGTGTGTGTGTGTGTGTGTGTGTGTGTATGTATGTATGTATGTATGTATGTATGTATGGATGGATGTATGTATGTATGTATGTATGTATGTATGTATGTATGTATGTATGTATGTATGTATGTATGTATGTATGGATGGATGGATGGATGGATGGATGTATGTATGTATGGAGCATAATGTATTTACTGTTTTATTCACATGTTTTCATGTACTGGTAACAAATAATGCATTCTGATTCTTGTATAGATTGTAATGGACACCTATGATGTATGTAAAATAGTTTTTTGAAGGTTGTACTGATTATATTGACCTAATGCTAAGCTATTTGCCAGCTACGTGTGGCGCCATGTTTGTTGACATTATACAATGCATTCTGGGTGTAACGACCAAAGCGTGCATAGCGTGCCTAGTCATTCACAGTGGGAATGATTCAAGTCTCTACAATAGTGTGTGGTTTCATAGCATAGCGTGCCTAGTCATTCACAGTGGGAATGATTCAAGTCTCTACAATAGTGTGTGGTTTCATAGCATAGCGTGCCTAGTCATTCACAGTGGGAATGATTCAAGTCTCTACAATAGTGTGTGGTTTCATAGCATAGCGTGCCTAGTCATTCACAGTGGGAATGATTCAAGTCTCTACAATAGTGTGTGGTTTCATAGCATAGCGTGCCTAGTCATTCACAGTGGGAATGATTCAAGTCTCTACAATAGTGTGTGGTTTCATAGCATAGCGTGCCTAGTCATTCACAGTGGGAATGATTCAAGTCTCTACAATAGTGTGTGGTTTCATAGCATAGCGTGCCTAGTCATTCACAGTGGGAATGATTCAAGTCTCTACAATAGTGTGTGGTTTCATAGCATAGCGTGCCTAGTCATTCACAGTGGGAATGATTCAAGTCTCTACAATAGTGTGTGGTTTCATAGCATAGCGTGCCTAGTCATTCACAGTGGGAATGAGTCAAGTGATCTATAGACTCTCTCTGGTTGAATTTGATCTTTTAGATTTTGAATAATAGTTCATTTTGATTTTTAAGGTTAACCACATTACAGTGATTTTTAAGGTTAACCACATTACAGTGATTTTTAAGGTTAACCACATTACAGTGATTTTTAAGGTTAACCACATTACAGTGATTTTTAAGGTTAACCACATTACAGTGATTTTTAAGGTTAACCACATTACAGTGATTTTTAAGGTTAACCACATTACAGTGATTTTTAAGGTTAACCACATTACAGTGAATTTGAGATACAAAGACGATACTATAATAGTTTTTCAGTATATCATTATTTTCAAGATTTTGGAAATTCTCCCGCGACCCCGTTTTCATACCAGAAGACCCCATATGGGGTCGCAACCCCTAGTTTGGGAACCGCTGTCACAGACTGTTCTCTCTGCTACCGCTCGGCAAGCAGAACCGATGCATCAAGTCTGGAACCAACAGGATCCTGAACATTTTCTACCCGAAGCCATAAGACTGTTAAATAGTTAGTTAAATAGTTAACCTTATAGCTACCTGGACTCTTTGATTCATCACAAACACTGCTGTTACTGTTTGTTATCTGTCTTGTTGCCTAGTCACTTTATTCCTAGTTATATGTACATACAGTACACAGTTGAAGTCTGAAGTTTACATACACCTTAGCCAAATACATTTAAACTCAGCTTTTCACAATTCCTGACATTTAATCCTAGTAAAAATTCCCTGTCTTAGGTCAGTTAGGATCACCACTTTATTTTAAGAATGTGAAATGTCAGAATAATAGTAGAGATAATGATTTATTTCAGCTTTTATTTCTTTCATCACATTCCCAGTGGGTCAGAAGTTTACATACACTCAATTAGGGTCCCTGTGCTGTGGAAAACATCCTGCCTCGTCCCAGTGCCCAAGAAGGCACACCCCACTGTCCTGAATGACTTCAGACCTGTAGCGCTAACATCCCACATCATGAAGACCCTGGAAAGGTTAGTCCTCGCTCACCTCAGACCCCTGGTGTGTTCATCAATGGACCCCCTGCAGTTCGCATACCAGCACAACATCGGGGTGGATGATGCAATCATCTACCTTCTGCAGAGGGCCTACTCTCACCTGGACAACGCAGGGTTATGTTTTTGACTTCTCCAGTGCCTTCAATACCATTCAGCCGCTGCTACTGGGTGAGAAGATGAAGAGGATGAAATTGGAAGCACCCTTAGTCTCCTGGGTCACGGAATACCTGACCGGTAGGCCACAATTTGTGCGACTACAGAGCTGTGTGTCAGAACGGGCAGTGAGCAACACAGGGGCCCCCCAGGGAACGGTCCTGTCCCCCTTCCTGTTCACCCTCTACACCTCGGACTTCAGATATAACTCTGAAACATGCCACCTACAGAAGTTCTCGGATGACTCCGCAATTGTAGGGTGCATCAGGGGTGGGCAGGAGGAGGAGTACAGGAGCACAATCAGTGACTTTGTGTTGTGGTGTGAGCAGAACCACCTTCAGCTCAACATCAGCAAAACTAAGGAGATGGTGGTGGACTTCAGGAGAACCTAGGCACAACTGACTGCAGTCCCTATACAGGGGATGGATGTGGAAATGGTTGGGTCATACAAGTTCCTGGGAGTCCATATGGACAACAGGCTGGAATGGGCCGGTAACACCGGGGCCCTGTACAAAAAGGGCCAGAGCCAACTCTACTTTCTGAGGAGGCTCAGGTCCTTCAATGTGTGCAGTAAACTACTGCATAACTTCTACCAGTCTGTGATGGAAGGTATGCAGTAGTTTATTGCACACGACAGTGCCATCTTACATAAAAAGCCGGTGATGCTTCTCGGGTAAATAAGCTGATCAGGAAGGCTAGCTCTGTCCTGGGGATGAGCCTTGACACTCTAGAGGAGGTGGCGGAGAGACGGATCCTGGCCAAACTGCTGGCCATCATGGACAACGTCACCCACCCTCTGCATGCCATGGTTATGACGCAGAGGAGCACCTTCAGTCACAGACTGATCCCACCACGGTGTGCCAGAGAGCGCTACAGGAGGTCCTTCCTGCCGGCGGCTATTAGACTATATAATGCCTCACTGGGGTGCCGTGCTGTCGGCAACACAGACCTGGAACTGTTGGGGTGCTAGGACCTAGTTTAACAATTATGCATCCATCCGTGAGTAACTCTAGTCCGTAATCACTCATTCACTCAGGACTTATTAATTCATTCAGGTCTGTATATACATACTCATGTACAGTTTTTATATCATATCACGTGCAATATTGCTAGTAATTCTTGGACTTAACTTATGTAGTCATTCACTCAGGAATGCATATTAGTATCCTGTCAGTTGCACCTTTTCTCATTGCTTTTAGTATATCGAATGTGCAATACGTGCATTTATCTGTAATTAAACCCTGCGCACTAAGGACTGTATTTTAAGGGAATTACTATTATTATCCCAAATGATATCATACACACATTTAGCTATTTAAGTATCTCTTCCTGTCATTTACCTGTACAGTTTATGTAACCATGCAAATATTCACTTACCTGTAAATATAACTGTATACTTAACTGTACAGCTAATTTAACCATGCAAAATATTCACTTACCTGTTCATTTAACCAGAATGTCTATTAAGTAAACTATTATTACCCTCGCTCATATCACATGCATTTTTAGCTACTGAAGTATTTCTCTGCCATCGACCTGTATAGTATAGTTAACCATCCAACATCCACCAATGTATAGTGTACATATTCAGCCATCCACCCATACTATGCATCTATCTTAGTATTTGGTAGCGTTGCCTTTAAAGACTTGTGGAGGTCTAAAACAAATTCTGAGGTCTTGGCTGATTTCTTTAGATTTTCCCATGATGTTGAGCAAAGAGGCACTGAGTTTGAAGGTAGGCCTGGAAATACATCCACAGGTACACCTCCAATTGACTCAAATGATGTCAATTAGCTTATCAGAAGCTTCTAAAGCCATGACATCATTTTCTGGAATTTTCCAAGCTGTTTAAAGGCACAGTCAACTTAATGTGTGTAAACTTCTGACCCACTGGAATTGTGATATAGTGAATTATAAGTGAAATAATCTGTCTGTAAACAATTGTTGGAAGAATTACTTGTGTCATGCACAAAGTAGATGTCCTAACCGACTTGCTAAAACTATAGTTTGTTAACATGAAATCTGTGGAGTGGTTGAAAAATGAGTTTTAATGACTTCAACCTAAGTGTATGTAAACTGCCGACTTCAACTGTATCTACCTCAATTACCCCTGCACATCAACTCAGTACTGGTACCCCGTGTATATAGCCAAGTTAAAATATCATTACCAATGTTTTCTGTTGAGAGTGTGAAGCTTTTCCCCTCTGCAGATAGCACATCTGCTAAAGCTCCAGTCAGTTTATCAATGCTCTCCACCACAGTGAACGGTCCCACAGTAGCCTGTACGGAAGAAAAACATACAGCAACTTCTTATTCAATAAAGAAGCAACAGCTTCAATGTTATATATTACCGGAATGGTATTTTCTGGTTGAAAACCGGTCATGTAACCAGAATACAATGAACTGGTTACAACCAGGTAATGACGTATTTAGTCATGAAAAATACATCATAATCCTGTTGTTATGTGGTCAGATTACAACTTCCTTATAGGACCAGTATTTCCTTATACGACCAGTATACAACCTGACTATGAAATCATTAAATACGTAATTGCAACCCGTTTTGTTTGCTGGTATAATACATGATTTAATCATGTGAAAACTGAACACGTACAATGTCCTCCGGCCGACCTAGCCACTGGGTGGCCATCTTAGGTTCCAGGATGAGACTGGCCAGTTTCAGGTAGTTGGTGGCAATGGAGACCATGGCCACGACAGAGTCTAGGCCCCCCTGGACATGGTTGATCTCCTGGGTGGTGGTGGTGGTGGTGGCGGCCAGTTTCATCATCTCCGTGAGGCAGAGGACGTCGGTGGACGTGAGGATGTCCGGACTCGCCTCCAGGACCCTGACCAGCAAGACAGTCAGGTCACTCAGCGACGCCAGGTCTCTCTCGGACGATGCGTTCACGCTCATCCCCTCAATTAACTTGGTGAAAAAAACATGGTGGTTTTAACCATAGAAAAATGATAACTATTAGAACATTAGAGAACTCTGACTAGAATGGGGATGTTCCTTTCAAGTCAATGTTAGGACTATTTACAGGGCATTCAGAAAGTATTCAGACCCCTGGACTTTTTCCACATTTTGTTACATTACAGCCTTATTCTCAAATGTATGCAATAATTTTTTCCCCTCATCAATCTGCACACGATACCCCGTAATGACAAAGCAAAAACAAGTTTTTAGAAATGTTTACAAATGCAATAAAAATACAAAACTGAAATATCACATTTACATAAGTATTCAGACCCTTTACTCAGTACTTTGTTGAAGCACCTTCTTGCTATGACGCTACAAGCTTGGCACACCTGTGTTTGGGGAGTTTCTCCCATTCTCCTCTACAGATCCTCTCAAGCTCTGTCAGGTTGGATGGGGAGCATTGCTGTACAGCTATTTTCAGGTCTCTCCAGAGATGTTAGATCTGTTATTCAATGTGTTTGTATGGGCTAATAGCAGTAAGGACTATCTTTTGTTCCATGTAGTGAATCTGTAATTCAATGTGTTTGTATGGTCTAATAGCAGTAAGGACTATCTGTTGTTCCATGTAGTGAATCTGTTATTCAATGTGTTTGTATGGGCTAATAGCAGTAAGGACTATCTGTTGTTCCATGTAGTGAATCTGTTATTCAATGTGTTTGTATGGACTAATAGCAGTAAGGACTATCTGTTGTTCAATGTAGTGAATCTGTTATTCAATGGGTTTGTATGGTCTAATAGCAGTAAGGACTATCTGTTGTTCCATGTAGTGAATCTGTTATTCAATGTGTTTGTATGGTCTAATAGCAGTAAGGACTATCTGTTCCATGTAGTGAATATGTTATTCAATGTGTTTGTATGGTCTAATAGCAGTAAGGACTATCTGTTGTTCAATGTAGTGAATCTGTTATTCAATGTGTTTGTATGGTCTAATAGCAGTAAGGACTATCTGTTGTTCCATGTAGTGAATCTGTTATTCAATGTGTTTGTATGGTCTAATAGCAGTAAGGACTATCTGTTGTTCCATGTAGTGAATCTGTTATTCAATGCGTTTGTATGGGCTAATAGCATTAAGGCCAAATAAAAATGTTAATCAAATCATTTGTTTATATATTGTTTGATACTTGAAGGGGTCTTTCTTAAAACAATTCCATATAGTTTAGTAGACAGGGCTTAGACACATTATTGACTCAGGGGTGTGAATACTTATGTAAATTAGATATTTCTGTATTTCATTTTCATTAAATTATCAAACATTTTTTTTAACATGTTTTCACTTTGTCATTATGGGGTATTGTGAGTAGATCTATGAGAAAAATAATCTATTTAAACAATTTTTAATTCAGGCTGTAACACAACAAAATGTGGAATAAGTCAAGTGGTATGAATAGTTTCTGAAGGCACTGTATGTTGCTTCCAACAAAGTTGTATCTGAGTTGCTCAGTGTGTCACGATCGTGTACACGATTTTAAACTGCAATTTGTCCACATTTTGAGATCTGCAACAAATTTCTGGGATCACAATTAATACCCTAACCTCGTATTCTCCGACCAAGACGTCATAGGTTGCATAATGAAATTGGGTGAATGACATGCAACTATAGGTCTTACGTGCTTCCTGGTTATTTTTCTGACATGCCAGAAATGTTCTGTCATGTCTTGTGAAGTTATGGGGGTGCTACGATGCAACTTGCAATTAGAATCTTCCCACGGTGTGGAGATTTTTGTCTGGGACGGCAAAATTGTGGCATAAGATGGCTAAAATCTGTGCAACTTGTCCTATAGCCACACAGAGTCGGAGGCTGGAAATCGCAGGACAGGGAGGGGTCTAGACAGGTCGCAATGTTAGCAAACTCGTCTAATGTGACCACACCGGTTGCAGACTTTAGGACGACAAGATTATGTAGAGTGCTCTAACTATGTAAAGTCCTTTCTCTCTCCACTTTCAAATTGTCCAACATGAACTGCTTGGTTAGCTAGCTAACTAGCTTGGTAAAACATGGTTGGCAAATGGGTAACCTTTTGGTTAGCTAGCTAAATTGTGCAAAAATCTGTTTATGTAAAAAATGTAATGGCTAATTTGGTACGTGAGGCTTATTTGATCTAATAGAAGTTTCATAATGGCTGGTATAAGTGGACGAACGTTGCATTATAGAAAAATGTATTATGTCGGAGTTGTGCCTGTTGTTCACACGCGTATCTGCCCTCTCATTGGTTAGAATGGTCACACACCTGATCACGCCTCCTCACACCTGCCTTCTTTCTTTGTATTTCCATTGTTAGAGCGGTCACTCGACTATCTTGTCAATATAACAGAAAACCTTTGGTGTGACAGTCTTATGGTCAAAAAGTAGGGAATGGAGTGTCATTTATGACACAGCTTAAATGGGGAGATGGATATTAATTCTGCCGTCGGCTTGCGGTGGTTGGACGCGGAATCAGGCCCGATGAAACTGCATTTGAATGGTGGTGATGGGGTGAAACTAATAGGCTACAGCTGGGAGAATCTTCCAACTTACAGGCTTGGCGAGCAGATCCTTGCTCACCTTACTGAAAAACGCTGTCTTGGGAAAGCCGAAGATGTCCAACCCCTCTGGAATAAAAAACAAAGTAAATAAAACAATATGTTAGTATGAGATATCTTGGGATATACTGAATAAACAATAACAACCCCCTAGAGTGTAACGAACGCCCCGCGTAGAGCTGCTGGACCTCCTCCTCTCCGGCGCTCCTCCTCGCCGGTGTTTTTGGGACGATGGCAGCAACACCCTTATCATCCACACCTGTGTTGTGTTCTGCTCATTATGTTCTCCTTAAGTTCTGTGTGTTTGGGTTTCCCCTCACGGGTTATTGTTTTCACTTGGTTTGCTGTCAGTGTGTTGCTGTTCGTTTTCATTAAAGAGCCTTTTGTTTTTCACATAGAGTCGATGTCCACATCCCAGTGGAAATCGAATTTGCTTAATCCCCATCAAAATCCTTTTGTTTAAACTAGCGATGTCGTTCTTGCATGGGCTGGCAGAGCTACAGCAGTGTTTGTCAGACCATGTGACATCCCGAAAAACGGTCTTCTCACAAAAAAGTCTCTAGCGTCCAAACTTATTACCACTCTATGGACAGATGAGACTCTCACAAACATGATGGTGTTCTCCGTTCTGCTCTACGACCCCCACAAGCGTCACGGGACTTGTCTGAAGTCGGTACCGCCGATCTGCCAACTTCTGTCTCTACTGTAGAGTCTAAAACAAATCACCTTTTCATTCATTTTTTGACTTTGTTTTTGTGTATAAACCTGTTATTCAGTATATTTCTATTAATCCCATTTATATAAAGTTCTAAACACATCACCTTTCTGAACACATCCCAGAACCCAAGCAGGGCCCTTTATACTACACTGGCACCATAACATAACAAGAGTACACTTGAGAAAGGTGGCGCTTAACTTTTAAAAGTTATAATTATTTTACCTAGGATGTTATTGCTTCATCCAAAGAAAAACATTTACTCCACCTTTGATTGATTTGTGCGTGATTAGAAATAATTAGATCATGTTTTGATGACATTTAATTGTTATCAGTGAGCAATCACCTTTCTCAAACTGGCATACAGCACCTCTCTGACTGTCACAAACATCTAAGCCCCAGCCTCCACTCAGGGGGTCAAAGGTGACACACTCTCCAGCCTGAGGTACATCCACCACTTCTGAGGAGAAGTTGTGGTACGGCAGCTCTTCTGAACCCAACAGGGAGTACAGCAACTCGTCGGCCAACTTACTGCTGTTGGCTGTAAGAAATAAAATAAGAAAAACAAAAGATAAGGAATATCCATCAATCAATCAATCAATCAATCAATCAAATGCATTTTTGAAAAGCTCTTTTCCAAATCATCAGATGTCACAAGTGCTTTACATTAAACTGTCAAGGGTTGCAAAAATCCAGGTTGGAGGATTTCTAGTATCAGGAGGGGTTGACCAAGGAGGAAATCCGACAAATGGGAATTCTGGAATACAGCCCTAAAACCTGTCCTAAACCCCAAAGAGCAAGCAAGGAAAAACTCCCTGGAAGGAAGACAAGTGTCAAACTCAAGTACTCAATGTAAAAACTGGCACGCTGGCATTTTCAAGCCCTAACTCCAGGTTTGCCCATTTACCTGTCTAAAATCAACGTGCTTGCGTTGAGGTGGGAGGGGTGGCACTATTTGAGGTGTGTTCTTAAAAACAAGCACAAAAGAGACAATTTTGTGCAGCTTCCGTCTGGCCTTAAAGACCTGATTGGTGGAGTGCTGCAGAGATGTTGTCCTTCTGGAAGGTACTCCCATCTCCACAGAGCAACTCTGGAGCTCTGTCAGAAGAACCATCAGGTTCTTGGTCACCTCCCTGACCAAGGCCCTTCTCCTCCCGATTGCTCAGTTTGGCCGGGCAGCCATCTCTAGGAAGTGTTTCGGTGGTTCCAAACTCCTCCCATTTACGGACAATTCCTTCGACCTCATGGCTTGGTTTTTGCTCTGACATGCACTGTCATCTGAGGGACCTTATATAGACAGGTGTGTGCCTTTCCAAATCATGTCCAATCAATTGAATTTACAACAGGTGGACTCCAATCAAGTTGTAGAAACATCTCAAGGATGATCAATGGAAACAGGATGCATCTGAGCTCATTTATATTGATGAGGAACATTTTAATTGTGCGTGTTCAAGTATCCATACCCATCTCCAAAGAGGGCATCTCATCCGGTTAGCAAAGACGCGCTCCTACAAACTTATTTCAGAAAGAAAACACCACGCAGTAATATGTTTAACCATTTATTAAGATGGATAATGTAAGTCTTGGCGATGTAGGCTCTGCTCCATCAGAGTAGTGCACTGCCAAAGCAAAGTATCAATATAAAATAGCCTACAGGCAGTGAGAGCGGTAAGCCCCAATCCCCCCAGCAGGAACACAGAACCTACCAGGCGGAGGCTGGGTGTGACCTCTCCCTAATAAGGTAGTATTGATTGATACTAGCCTCTAATGATAGATAGATAGATAGATAGATAGATAGATAGATAGATAGATAGATAGATAGATAGATAGATAGATAGATAGATAGATAGATAGATAGATAGATAGATAGATAGATAGATAGATAGATAGATAGATAGATAGATAGATAGATAGATAGATAGATAGATAGATAGATAGATAGATAGATAGATTAATTTATATAATGCAGTATCAACAGCAGGCCTAGGCTATATTTTGCTTATTGAGAACCTGCCTTACACATACAATACATTTTACGGGAGCCTAGTATTTATTATTTCAGGAGATGTGTAAAGCTAGACTTGTTAAAGCCTATTACAACAATATTGACTGCAAACACTCCAAACATAGGCTATTGAGCAAACACTGGATGTTCTTTTTATTTTTACTAGTACTGAACAATTACTGTGTGGTTTCGGTTCCAAGTCCCATGACGGTAATGACTGGCCATCACTGCTTATCACTCATTAACCATCATCTATTCACATTACTTTACTTAAATAAAATATTTTGATTGTTGTGTATATTATATTTGTTTTAGGCCTATTTGAAGACTATTATTAAATTCAAAGTCATCATCTCATCTTTATAGAACTGTTGCCTGTGCTGTCTGACACAAATCACTATTTTAAAAGTTCTTCAAAGTAAATAACACACTGCTTAATACCAACTATCAATCTTAGATCATGTATTTTCAGGTAGGGATACCTCACCAAGCAACTGAATACCAACTATCAATCTTAGATCATGTATTTTCAGGTAGAGATACCTCACCAAGCAACTGAATACCAACTATCAATCTTAGATCATGTATTTTCAGGTAGAGATACCTCACCAAGCAACTGAATACCAACTATCAATCTTAGATCATGTATTTTCAGGTAGAGATACCTCACCAAGCAACTGAATACCAACTATCAATCTTAGATCATGTATTTTCAGGTAGGGATACCTCACCAAGCAACTGAATACCAACTATCAATCTTAGATCATGTATTTTCAGGTAGGGATACCTCACCAAGCAACTGAATACCAACTATCAATCTTAGATCATGTATTTTCAGGTAGGGATACCTCACCAAGCAACTGAATACCAACTATCAATCTTAGATCATGTATTTTCAGGTAGGGATACCTCACCAAGCAACTGAATACCAACTATCAATCTTAGATCATGTATTTTCAGGTAGAGATACCTCACCAAGCAACTGAATACCAACTATCAATCTTAGATCATGTATTTTCAGGTAGAGATACCTCAAGCAACTGCTCTTTATGCTTTTCGATTTCGATCAGACCAGACAAGTAGGCGCGCAATGGATTATGGTCATTGTAGTTAATTACAACATTTTCTGCGCTAAACTATGTAGAAAAGTGGCTTGTTGGAAACTACACCTCCCTACACCGAGAACAGTCCATGCCCCCAGCTGAATTTGAGTTGATGACAACGCAAAGACAGTCAATAACCTACAGAACTTGAGACAAACGCATGCAGTGTTAAGCCATGGAATGTGTTGATTGGCCAGTGAGGGGCCAAGCCGTTGTCACACCTACAGCTTGTTTATTAACCAAAACCCAGCCCTTTCGCCCCACCATCAGCTATTGCCCTCATAATTCCAGCTGTGAAAATAGCTCAAATATTTCTGACACACACCCCCGGACTTATAGCTCTACCTCTGCTGTTTGTGTAGTGTGAGACAGCTTGATGTACCAGTACACCCCCAGGGACAGGACACTAGTCTATCGCAGGGCCTTACCCCCAGGCTATCTTCTAAATGCTGAGTGCCAAGCAGAGACGCATCAGGTCACATTTTTACAGTCTTTGGTATGACTCGGCCAGGGATCAAACTCACAACCTTCCATACTCAGCGCGGACACTGTAACCACAAGGCCATTGCGTTAGGTTTGTTAAAATAGAGCCCCTAGAGAGGTCCCATCCTCTTCTGGCTGACAGACATGACAGACAGAGAAAGCGAGTGCTGGGTTTCATATGATGTCAGAATGAGTCAACATTCTGAAATGGAAGGAGACTGTAGAGACGGTCTAATATATATGGAGATAGAACACTGTGTTCTCCTTTGTGCCTATTGCTCCCTATTCCCTTTGTAGTGCACCAGATCTGGCAGCTGAGACTCCATTACTCACAGGGGACGGCGATGTCAGAAAGGATAGTTTGTTTTGAAGGGTGGGATTCAGAATTACCACGCACATGAAATATTTACAACCATTACTGGGTAATTACAACTTGGCAAACTGGTCCTCTATTCATGAAGGAAGAGGGAGCTGCCGGAGAGACTCATAAGGGGTAAGGCAGAGAGAGCGAGATAGCGAGAGAGCGAGAGCACGAGAGAGAGCACGAGAGAGAGAGAGAGAGAGAGAGAGAGAGAGAGAGAGAGAGAGAGAGAGAATGAATACTAAGCCCAGCCTAGCTCCAGGGGTAGTCCACTTTAAATCAAGCATATCCGCCCACGCGCTCTACTTGAACACCAGCCAGGACGGGGTTGGTGAACACTCTTTTCCATGGTGTGGATTCCGCTGTCATTTAACACCCGCTCCCAAATGTGCAGCTGCGTGAGACTACCCGAGAAGGACTTTTGAACGAGCCCCCGAACGAGTCCTGCTCCTGGCCCAGGATGAAGGGGCCATTGGGGCTAAGGTCACCTGCGCTGTACAGGATGTCGCCCCGGTAGACCAGGCTGCCGTTGGCGAACAGGGCCCAGCGTCCGCCGTGGCGTGACCAGCTCACGCACAGCGAGTGCCAGGAAGGCCTCCTGGTAGGGCCCGTGCATGCCATGCACTAGCAGAGCCAGCTGGACGGCGCGGAGCTGGAACTCATTAATGAATGACTGGATGGAATAAGACAAGACCCTGGAAAGACGCAGGACGCAGGAAAGACGCAGGACGCTGGAAAGACGCAGGACGCTGGAAAGACGCAGGACGCTGGAAAGACGCAGGATGCAGGAAAGACGCAGGACGCTGGAAAGACGCAGCAAAGAGGGTGCAAACGGTTACTTCGCACATGGCGGGGAACTTGTGCGGGAGGCGTGCGATCTTCACGTCGGATCTTCCGTCAAACTCCAAGATAAGGGTGTCGGGGGAGCCTTTCCGTGGTGAACAGAGAGAGAACAGCCGCATGCATTATATACAACTTGGACACAGACATAAAAGGGACGGAACGATATTACGCACCTCACATTGTGGTCACATTTAGGTTGCAATCACTTATTCACTAGACTGCGGGATAGTAAGGCCTGCGGCCATGTCGCCAGTCCAATTCAAAATGTCTGCCATATTTTGGAGGCACGAAGACCCTACTATGAGACAGAGAAGGTGCTGAAATCTCAAAAGTGACAAATATGGCAATGGTATAGTGACTGAACTCACTCTTTAAGTGTGTAATGACTTTCCTGCTAATCCACACGGGATGGGTTATGTTCAGGGACTTTAAGAAGGTGGTGAGCTCTCGGTTCTCGAAGGTGTTGGAGACCGTGGCCAAGGCCCCCGAGCGCTGGTAACAGAGGCGTCCGGCCCCATGCCACGATAGCTTGTTGGGTACGTACTCGTAGTAGGACTCGTCGTACGTGAACAGGGTCCTGCTCTCCAACGTCAAAGCTGTATCTGCCCAGAGAACATAAAGAGAGGTTGAGGAGAGGAGCGGGGTCATGTTCATTAGGGTACCAAAGGTTTTGAAGCCTCATTGAACAGGTCCAGGTAGTCCCTCACCGTTCCAGTCCGTTTTCACAAAATGGAAAGCTGTTGGAAACGGGGAGGCACTATCTGAACTTGAATAGTGGAAGATTAATGACAGGCAACTGGCGACCGCTGGATGTACATATAAACTGAGACCACATATAAACTGAGACCACATATAAACTGAGACCACATATAAACTGAGACCACATATAAACTGAGACCACATATAAACTGAGACCACATATAGACTACTTACCTGATCTACAGAGATGAAACCAAATCTATGGGATAAAACAAAACCTAGGTTATTGTAATATCATTTGATGTCTTATCAAATGTAACTAGTGGAATACTGGGGACCTCTACTATAAATAGCTATATAAACACGTTGTGGTAAGAATAATATTTGTGCTAGGTGTTTTAAAACAATGTATGGTGTAGACTAGCGTATTCATGGTCTGAGTAGCCTGACCATGTCTATGTTCCCTCAGCCATATGTTCCCTCAGCTCCCACAGCCATATGTTCCCTCAGCTCCCACAGCCATATGTTCCCTCAGTTCCCACAGCCCTATATTCTCTCAGTTCCCTCAGCCCTATATTCTCTCAGTTCCCACAGCCCTATATTCCCTCAGTTCCCACAGCCCTATATTCTCTCAGTTCCCTCAGCCCTATATTCTCTCAGTTCCCTCAGCCCTATATTCTCTCAGTTCCCTCAGCCCCATGTTCCCTCAGTTCCCTCAGCCCCATGTTCCCTCAGTTCCCTCAGCCCCATGTTCCCTCAGTTCCCTCAGCCCCATGTTCCCTCAGTTCCCTCAGCCCCATGTTCCCTCAGTTCCCTCAGCCCCATGTTCCCTCAGTTCCCTCAGCCCCATGTTCCCTCAGTTCCCTCAGCCCCATGTTCCCTCAGTTCCCTCAGCCCCATGTTCCCTCAGTTCCCTCAGCCCTATATTCCCTCAGTTCCCTCAGCCCTATATTCCCTCAGTTCCCTCAGCCCTATATTCTCTCAGTTCCCTCAGCCCTATATTCCCTCAGTTCCCTCAGCCCCATGTTCCCTCAGTTCCCTCAGCCCCATGTTCCCTCAGTTCCCTCAGCCCCATGTTCCCTCAGTTCCCTCAGCCCCATGTTCCCTCAGTTCCCTCAGCCCCATGTTCCCTCAAGAGATATCTTTCAACTTCCAGTCACCAGTCACCAATGATTCAATACTAGGCAGGGCAAACCCATTTTGGTGATTTCTGGTATATCATCAAAATAAATAAATCAGAGCACGTTTTTGGATTCGTTTTTACCAGATGAAGTACAATACCATTGAAAATGTATGTTGAAAGTTCAATTTATATTCCTAAAACTTAAGTTGAAAATGATGTTGTCGCTGCTTCCTGTTGACAAGATTTCGATAAATACCTCAATGTCAAAACAGAGTTTTACCGTGAGATACTGTGACGAGATCCTGAGGCCCATTGTTGTGCCATTCATCCACCACCATCACCTCATGTTTCAGCATGATAATGCGCGGCCACATGTCACAAGGATCTATACACAATTCCTGGAAGCTGAAAATGTCCCAGTTTTTCCATGGCCTGCATACCCAACAGACATGTCCCCCATTAAGCATGTTTGGGATGCTCTGGATTGACAGCCTGATCAACTCTATGCGAAGGAGACGTGTCGTGCTGCATGAAGCAAATAGTGGTCACACCAGATACTGACTGGTTTCCTGATCCACGCCCCTACCGTTTTTGTGACCAACAGACGTATATCTGTATTTCCAGTCATATGAAATCCATAGATAAGGGCCTAATGAATGTATTTCAATTATATGAACTGTAACTCAGTAAAATTGTTGAAATTGTTGCGTTTATATTTTTGTTCTGTATAAAATCCTTTAATATGGTAAAATAATTCAACATGTCAATTTAAGATGATAGTATATGTTGCACACTCACAAACTATTGCAACAATTACATCTCTTTCTCACTCATTTAACTATTTAGAGAGTTAATTTAACCGGGCGGTCTAGACTAGAGCCTGGATGTTTGCCCTCCTAGGCCATATCATTTTACATATCTAAGCCAATCATGATAAAAATTACTTGACTAGATGATGAGATACATAGTTTTTATCCTGTTCAACCTCGTACAGCAACCCCCCCCCCCCAAAAAAAAAACTCTCAGAAAATATAAGGTGGCATATCGTTTGAAAGCTACAGGCCTCTTTTTGGAAATCAAACTAACATCTTACTGCTGGCAATGTCATAAGAATCTCCTGTCATGACTCTCTCCTCTGGGTGAAGATCAAAGGTGCCAGATCAGCTTGGCAAATGTTTGAAGACAGCCAGACCCCCTTTCTCCCACAGAAGAGTTTTATGACTTAACAGCCGGTCATAAATAGTTTTCAGAAAAGGACTCCTTTTTGGTCTCTAATATTGTAAGAAAAACATTTCTTTGTTTGAGAGAGACTCTTGCCTAAAAATCAAAAAACATCAAATAATTAGACATTGGAACTTTATTTCTGAAATCCAAATGTTTGGAATGGTTGGTGGGGATCCAAAGAATAATCATGTCATATTGTGTAACAAAAGTGTACACATTCTAGTTGTCAGGTTTGCATCTAAATGTATAAAATATATGATTAAGTATGATAGTACTTTTGTGAAGACAGCAATGTGATTTTAGCCTTCTAAATGTGTGTCATATAAAACTTTTATCCAGTCAGTAACCACGCCCAAGTGAGCACAGAAATTGTGTTGGCGTGATGGAACGCCCCCTTTCTACCCGAGTATAACATTTACATTAGACCAACTTTGAATAAAGACACGAGGTGGCAAGGAACCCCTCGTAGACAAGCATTGATACACCTGAAATATCTATTCTAACAACCACTCCAGTACAAGAGAAGCTCTACAAAGGACATTGTGACCTCTGGTGGACAAACCACAGTCTTACATCCCTCAACAACTTCACTATTGGACCCAACGAGTTCAACGGAGGACAGCTACAGTTGAAGTCTGAAGTTTACATACACTTTAAGTCATTAAAACTCATTTTTCAACCATTACACAGATTTCATGTTAACAAACTATAGTTTTGGCAAGTCGGTTAGGACATATACTTTGTGCATGACACAAGTCATTCTTCCAGCAATTGTTTACAGACAGATTATTTCACTTATAATTCACTATATCACAATTCCAGTGGGTCAGAAGTTTACATACACTAAGTTGACTGTGCCTTTTAACAGCTTGGAAAATTCCAGAAAATGATGTCATGGCTTTAGAAGCTTCTGAATTGACATCATTTGAGTCAATTGGAGGTGTACCTGTGGATGTATTTCAAGGGCTGCCTTCAAACTCAGTTCCTCTTTGCTCGACATTGTGGGAAAATCAAAAGAAATCATCCAAGACCTCAGAAATACAATTTTAGACCTCCAGAAGTCTTGTTCATCCTTGGGAGCAATTTCCAAATGCCTGAAGGTACCACGTTCATCTGTCCAGTATGCAAGTATAAACACCATTGGACCACGCATCCGTCATACCGCTCAGGAAGGAGACGCGTTCTGTCTCCTAGAGTTGAACATACTTTGGTGCGAAAAGTGCAAATCAATCCCAGAACAACAGCAAAGGACCTTGTAAAGATGCTGGAGGAAACAGGTACAAAAATCTATATCTGTCATGTCCTGATTTGTTTCACCTGTCTGTGTTTGTCCCCTCCCCACACCAGGTGCACCCTATCTCCCTCATCAATCAGTTTGGGTATTTAATCCCTTGGGTTCTGTTGGGGTTTTGCCAGATCGTCTTGCCTAGTCAGTCGTTCCAGCGTTCTTGTATTACTAACTCTGCCAGTCTGTTTCCCGGTATTTGGACCTCTACCCGCCTGTTGGATTACGTGCCTGCCTATCCCCTCCTGTGCCTTCGACATTCTGATCACCTGCTAAAACGAACTCTACCTGTGTTACGGATTACGAGCCTGTCTACTCCTCTGCACTGCCATCCCTCTGATTCCCGGTACCGAACTCTGCCTGCATTACGACGACGAGCCTGACTCTCCTTATTGGACTATTGCCTTTCTGATTCCCTGTTACGAACACTGCCTGTCATTCACTACGAGACTGTCTTGCCCATATACTTGATTAAATATTTAATCATATCTCTGCCTCCGTGTCCGCTTTTGGGTCCCGTATTTCTGTCGTTGTGTCAGAACGATCTGGCCATGACGGACCCAGCGGAGTTGACCCATCTACAGAGCGCAATAGCCCGTCAAGGGGTTGTTGTGGGTCGACACGAGGAGGTGCTACGGTCAATAGCAGAGGAACTCCGTGAGCAGAGAGAGAACCAGCAGCGAGCCACTGAATGTCTACTCCAACACTTGGAGAAATTAACACTAGCACTACCGGCACAGAGCGTCTCCTCCCCGTCTCCTGTCCCACCTATACCCAGTAATTCACCACCTTCCCCGGTATCCCTAAGAGAGCCGCACTTACCTGCCCCCGAACGGTTCTCTGGTGATTCAAGTTATTGTCGTCCTTTCTTGTCCCAGTGCTCGCGTATCTTCGAGCTGCAGCCATCCTCCTTTCCCACAGAAAAGTCACGTGTCGCCTATATGATAACCATGATGACGGGGCGAGCCCTGGCCTGGGCTACGCCGATATGGGACCAGCAATTTCCCGTTTGTGACAGTCTAGCAGCTTTTACTGCGGAGGTAAAAAAAGTTTTTGATGCTCCGTTATCCGGAAGAGAAGCGGCACGTCAGCTGCTACATCTAAAACAGGGGACTAGCAGCGTGTCGGATTACTCCATAAAATTCCGTACTCTGGCAGCGGAGTGCTCATGGAATTCAGAGGCTCTGCTCGACGCCTTCTACGACGGATTATGTGATCCCATCAAGGATGAACTCGCCGCCCGAGAAGTGCCTTCCAGTTTAGACAGCCTCATCTCCATTGCCATGCGTATAGGCAGTAGGCTTCAGGAACGAAACCGGGAGAGAGAAAATCGTCGTCCTGCTCAGGCACTTCCGCATTTCGGCGGACTGGGTAGCAGAGCGTCACCGGGAGTAACGGCACCACCCGAATACTTCCGAGAACCATCGAGGGAGCCCGAAGTCCTGACTTCTGAGCCCATGCAGATAGGGAGGGCACAACTGACGGCTGAGGAACGTCAACGCAGGATAGCCAGTCGCAGCTGCCTCTACTGTGGAAAGAAGGGACATTATGCAGCCGGTTGTCCTTTAAAAGGGCGGGCTCATTCGTAACTGCAGGAATACGGGTGAGTCAAACCAAAACCCCGTGGGTATCCCCGGTTCGTTTTCCTTTTCCTGCCACCATTATTTGGGATTCCCAAACCCTTAGAGTAAATGTCCTTATGGATTCAGGTGCTGACGATTGTTTTATTGATAATTCCCTTCTGGTCAAATTAGGCATTCCCTCACGCCCTCTAAGCACACCCATCGAGGCCACAGCTCTGGACGGTCGTTCTATTGGGCGGGTGTCCCAGATATCGGTGCCCGTTACTCTGATTCTGTCTGGCAACCACAGGGAGGAGATCCAGTTCCTGCCCCTACATTCCCCTAATGCTCCAATTGTGTTAGGCCATTCTTGGCTTGTTAAACACAACCCTCACATAGATTGGACTACCGGTTCTGTTACCAACTGGAGTCCTTTTTGCCTTGCTCATTGTCTGAAGGCTGCACCTCATGTCCTAACAAGACAGGTTTCACAGGCCACGGAGGACATCGATTTGTCATCTGTTCCCCCCGAATACTGGGATCTAAGGGAGGTGTTCAATAAGTCTCGGGCTACCTCTTTACCACCTCATCGGCCATACGACTGTGCCATAGACCTCCATCCAGGTACATCACCACCCCGTGGACGTCTGTACTCCCTGTCCGGTCCGGAAACTAAGGCCATGGCGGATTATGTGGAGACTTCCCTCAGGACTGGGATTATTCGGCCATCATCCTCTTCTGCTGGGGCTGGGTTTTTCTTCGTGGCCAAGAAGGATAAAACTCTACGCCCATGCATTGATTACCGGGGCCTGAATGACATTACGGTGAAAAACCGGTATCCACTTCCACTGCTTGCCTCTGCCTTTGAGTTGCTCCAAGGAGCAACGATATTCTCGAAACTGGATCTCCGAAATGCCTACCACCTGGTACGGATACGAGAGGGGGATGAATGGAAGACTGCGTTTAACACTGCTAGTGGACACTATGAATACCTGGTGATGCCATTTGGATTGACGAACGCTCCCGCTGTCTTCCAGGCTCTAGTAAACGACGTACTCCGGGACATGATTAATCGTTTCGTTTTTGTGTATCTGGATGATATCTTGATTTTTTCTCACTCAGCCCAGGAACACAAGGCACACGTACGACAGGTCCTCCAGCGATTATTAGAGAACCAACTCTTTGTAAAAGCAGAAAAGTGTGAGTTCCATCGCTCTGTCATTCCTTTCCTGGGTTACATAGTGGCTGCAGGTAGCATCCGAATGGATCCAGGCAAGGTCCAAGCCGTCACTGATTGGCCACAGCCCTCTTCACGCCTGGATCTGCAACGCTTCCTGGGGTTTGCCAATTTTTATCGGAGATTCATTCGTAATTACAGTATTTTGGCAGCCCCACTCACTGCCTTAACCTCGACTAAAGTGAGCTTTGTATGGTCCTCCCAAGCAGCCCAGGCCTTCGCGGCCCTCAAACAGCGCTTCACTTCAGCCCCCATTCTGATTCACCCAGATCCGGCCCGGCAGTTTGTGGTGGAGGTGGACGCCTCCAATGTCGGCGTGGGGGCCGTGTTGTCACAAAGGTCGGACAGCGACCAGAAGCTGCACCCCTGTGCATTCCTCTCCCGTCGTCTGACACCTGCTGAAATTAACTATGACGTCGGCAACAGGGAATTGCTGGCGGTCAAGACTGCACTGGAGGAGTGGAGACATTGGCTGGAGGGAGCGGAACAACCATTCCTTGTGTGGACAGACCACAAGAACCTAGAGTATCTACGCTCAGCCAGGAGGCTCAATGCCCGACAAGCCAGGTGGGCTCTGTTTTTTACTCGCTTTAATTTCACCCTGTCTTATCGACCCGGCTCTAAGAACACTAAACCGGACGCCCTCTCCCGTGTGTTCAGTCCTGCTGCTGCCCAAGGTAATGAGCACATTCTCCCTGTCTCTTGTTTGGCTACATCCTTGGTCTGGGGTATTGAAAAGGATGTGCGTAACGCACAACAGTTGAGCCCTGACCCCGGAGGGGGTCCGCCAGGCTGCCTGTTCGTGCCTGACCCTGTCCGATCCCGAGTCCTGGAATGGGGCCATTCATCAAAACTGACCTGCCACCCCGGTTCTCGCCGGACCCTGGCATTTATACGTCGAAGGTTTTGGTGGCCCACCATGGGAGTGGATGTCCCCTCCTTTGTCTCTGCCTGCACGGTGTGCAACCAAAACAAGACGCCCCGCCAGGCCCCGGCTGGTCTCCTACAGCCTCTTCCGGTCCCTCATCGTCCATGGTCGCACATCTCCCTGGATTTTGTCACAGGTCTGCCGCAATCCGACGGCAATACCGCTATCCTCACCATAGTGGACCGGTTCTCGAAGGCAGCACACTTCATCGCCCTGCCTAAGCTGCCATCGGCCAAGGAAACGGCCCAACTGATGGTGCAGCACGTCTTTAGGATCCACGGACTACCCATGGACATTGTCTCTGATCGGGGTCCTCAATTCACCTCCCAGTTTTGGAGGGCTTTCTGCACCCTTATTGGATCATCTATCAGTCTGTCTTCAGGATTTCATCCAGAGTCAAACGGTCAATCGGAGCGGGCCAATCAGGACCTAGAGACTGTGCTACGGTGCCTGGTCTCTGACAATCCCACCACCTGGAGCCGGCAACTTGTTTGGGTGGAATATGCCCGCAACACCCTGCCTTCCTCCGCTACGGGGCTTTCCCCCTTCGAGTGCTCCTTGGGCTACCAGCCTCCGCTGTTTCCGGAGCAAGAAGAGGAGGTTGGCGTCCCGTCGGCCCAGTTGTTCGTAAGCCGCTGTCGTCGGACATGGAGAAAGGCCCGGGCTGTGTTATTACGCACGAATGCCAGGTATCGGCGGCAGGCCGACCGTCGCAGAACCCCGGCTCCCCACTACCGTGTTGGCCAAAGGGTGTGGCTGTCCACCCGAGATCTGCCCCTTCGGGTGGAGAGTCGCAAGCTTTCATCCCGTTACATCGGGCCTTATCAGATCTCCCGGGTTATCAACCGTTCAGCTATACGCCTCATGTTGCCCCGGTCCCTCCGCATTAATCCTACCTTTCATGTGTCCCGTGTAAAACCTGTCTCTTATTGTCCTTTGTCTCCTGTTCCTAGGCCTGCTCCTCCTCCTCGGGTTATTGACAACCAACCTGCCTGGACGGTGCGTCGCCTCCTGAAAGTCCGTCCCCGGGGCCGGGGTTTCCAGTACCTGGTTGACTGGGAGGGCTACGGGCCAGAGGAGCGGTCTTGGGTCTCCACCAGGGACATCCTCGACCCGGAGCTCATCGCCGACTTTCATCGACGGCATCCCGGTCAGCCAGGTATGCACCCGGGTCGGTCGCCAGGTGGCGCCCGTAGGGGGAGGGGTACTGTCATGTCCTGATTTGTTTCACCTGTCTGTGTTTGTCCCCTCCCCACACCAGGTGCACCCTATCTCCCTCATCAATCAGTTTGGGTATTTAATCCCTTGGGTTCTGTTGGGGTTTTGCCAGATCGTCTTGCCTAGTCAGTCGTTCCAGCGTTCTTGTATTACTAACTCTGCCAGTCTGTTTCCCGGTATTTGGACCTCTACCCGCCTGTTGGATTACGTGCCTGCCTATCCCCTCCTGTGCCTTCGACATTCTGATCACCTGCTAAAACGAACTCTACCTGTGTTACGGATTACGAGCCTGTCTACTCCTCTGCACTGCCATCCCTCTGATTCCCGGTACCGAACTCTGCCTGCATTACGACGACGAGCCTGACTCTCCTTATTGGACTATTGCCTTTCTGATTCCCTGTTACGAACACTGCCTGTCATTCACTACGAGACTGTCTTGCCCATATACTTGATTAAATATTTAATCATATCTCTGCCTCCGTGTCCGCTTTTGGGTCCCGTATTTCTGTCGTTGTGTCAATATCCATAGTAAAACGAGTCCTATATCGACATAACCTGAAAGGCTGCTCAGCAAGGAAGAAGCCACTGCTGCAAAACTGCCGTAAAAAAGCCAGACTATGGTTTGCAACTGCACATGGGGACAAAGATCGTACTTTTTGGAGAAATGTCATCTGGTCTGATGAAACAAAAATAGAA
Source organism: Thymallus thymallus (assembly GCA_023634145.1). Lineage (NCBI taxonomy): Eukaryota > Metazoa > Chordata > Actinopteri > Salmoniformes > Salmonidae > Thymallus > Thymallus thymallus. The sequence continues at coordinate 41,998,162 of CM042393.1, forward strand.
CTGTTTGGCCATAATGACCATTGTTATGTTTGGTTGAAAAAAGGGGGATGCTTGCAAGCCGAAGAACACCATCCCAACTGTGAAGCACGGGGTGGCAGCATCATGTTGTGGGGGTACTTTGCTGCAGGAGGGACTGGTGCACTTCACAAAATAGATGGCATCATGAGGAAGGAATATTATGTGGATATATTGAAGCAACATCTTAAGACATCAGTCAGGAAGTTAAAGCTTGGTTGCAAATGGGTCTTCCAAATGGACAATGACCCCAAGGATACTTCCAAAGTTGTGGCAAAATGGCTTAAGGACAACAAAGTCAAGGTATTGGAGTGGCCATCACAAAGCCCTGACCTCAATCCTATAGAACATTTGTGGGCAGAACTGAAAGACCGTGTGTGAGCAAGGAGGCCTACAAACCTGACTCAGTTACACCAATTCTGTCAGGAGGAATGGGCCAACATTCACCCAACATATTGTGGGAAGCTTGTGGAAGGCTACCCAAAACATTTGACCCAAGTTAGACAATTTAAAGGCAATGCTACCAAATACTAATTGAGTGTATATAAACTTCTGACACACTGGGAATGTGATGAAAGAAATAAAAGCTGAAATAAATCTAGGATTAAATGTCAGGAATTGTGAAAAACTGAGTTTAAATGTATTTGGCTAAGGTGTATGTAAACGTCCGACTTCAACTGTACGTGTAAATATGTATTGCTTTTCTAATCCGAATGAGCAGTGATTAGGGTGCTAAGTTTTAATATTTCCGTGAGCGTAGTTTTCCAAATGTGTGTACAATATGTTGGACTCTCTTTGTCTCTTCCTCCCCCTCTCACTTCCTCCCCCTCTCTCTCTTCCTCCCCCTCTCTCTTCCTCCACCTCTCTCTTCCTCCACCTCTCTCTTCCTCCCCCTCTCTCTCTTCCTCCCCCTCTCTCTTCCTCCCCCTCTCTCTCTTCCTCCCCCTCTCTCTCTTCCTCCCCCTCTCTCACTTCCTCCCCCTGTCACTTCCTCCCCCTCTCTCTTCCTCCCCCTCTCACTTCCTCCCCCTCTCTCTCCTCCCCCTCTCACTTCCTCCCCCTCTCACTTCCTCCCCCTCTCTCTTCCTCCCCCTCTCTCTTCCTCCCCCTCTCTCTTCCTCCCCCTCTCTCTTCCTCTCCCTCTCTCTTCCTCCCCCTCTCACTTCCTCCCCCTCGCACTTTCTTGCCCCTCCCTTTCCTACTATAACCAAGCTGTCATGATTTTGTTAGTTCACTGTATTACGTTAATAATCAATAACCTATACCGTGTGTTATGTATTCTGTGTTATTATTTAGTTAGTTAGTAAATAAATAATTAAGCCAATTTGTGTATTGCTGATTCATCAATAAGGTTAGGGTTCTTGCAGATATCAAGGAGTATGCGATGTTCATAATGAGACTGATGAGGTAATAATATCTATATGATTAAATTATTAATGGAACCATTAATTAATTAGGAAGTCAGGGCATTTGTTTAAAGAATTATTATCTCCCAAATTAAACTTTCACAAGATATTTTCATATCTACCGATAACAGTCACTTATTAATGTATTATTGCCTCATCAGTCTCATTCTGAACATCGTAATTTATTGTATCTGAATGAACCCTAAATCAGTAATACACAAATTGGCTTAATTATTTATTTACTAAATAAATAACAATTACAGAATACATAAAACACACGCTACATAATACAGTGAATGCATGTCCCTAGTGGACTAACAAAACAGGACAGTTTGTTTATAACACGATGGCGGATTCATAGAGAGGGAAAGACAAAGGAATTAAGCGGGAAAGTTGTACGCTCACGGAAATACAGATACTTAGCACCCAAATATTAGAAATTTAATACATATTTACGTGCAGCTGTACTTGATCGTCAAATTCCTTTGTTAATGGAATTGTTGGTTGTACGACTCTGGTTAGAATGGTTACTTCAGTGTACCCTATAGTTCGTACATGGGATCCTTTAGAACGTTACTAGATGATTTCATATCCCCGCTGCAGACTGGGAAGGCTACGGTCTAGTGAGTTACTTCTTCTTCTGTAGTGATTGATAGTTTCAAAGTTTAACCATTTCCAGCCATCTGGTCTTGTAGAGATTAATCATTTGAACGTGTGGACCACGCCTCATGTTCTCTGGTCTCGTGTATTTTTTGTCATGAGGGGTTTTATACTCAGGTAGCGCATGCACACTGACAAGGTCGTCAGGTGTATGGTGTTTCCTCTGACACACTGTTACAGCTGGCTTCAGGGCTAAGTGTGGCTTGGAGGGGTTGTGTTTCAGAGGATGGAGGACAGCTCTCGATCTTTAACTGTCAATTGGGGAGAAAAAGGGGTAAAAAAAAATAGGAAAAGGGGGCGTTTCATTATATTTGTGCTCACTTGGGCGTGGCCACTTGACTAAGCATAGGTTCATATGGAAAACAATGATCAAATTTAGAATGCTAAAATCACATTGTTATGTTTACTTCATATCATTTGTTTTATACAACATTTAGATGCAAACCTGATAACTGAGAAGTGTACACTTTCAGATATACAGTTATGTTGTGATACCATCTTTAATGACATCACAAAATAGTAACGAATTCGACATGATTGTTCTTTAAATCCCCATCGACCATTTCCCACATTCTTTGTGTTAGAAATATTGTTTCATTATCCACTTTTGGATGTTGGAGTTTTGGCGTGAAGAATTTCTGTGTAACAAAGGGACTTCTATCCCCCCATTAGGAGAGGGGGTGTTCAAACCTTTGCCTAGCCGGCATCTTTGATCCTCAGCCCATGAGGGCAAGTCCATCCACATTACCTTGAATGCATCCTCCACATGCGCCATTGAGCTAGCTCATAATTTACAATGGGAAAATAAGTTTGAAGTTTCCTCACCTGTCTGTGTCTTATTTCAAAAAACAAACTCCTTAACTTGACAGCCCTGATTGCTAAGGTAATTTTAAGATGTCAGGCTTGAAAATCCATTCAGCCATTTTGGCACAGTGACTCATTACCTACACCAGATGCAACTGGTTTCAAGTGGTCAAGAGACATCATGTGATCTCCTACTGCTGTCTAGTGGACGAACTGGGAATAGGACACAGGATATATTTACATCAATTTATAGGTAGAGACTTCAGCTTTCTCCTCATACAAGAGAAGGAATTAAGGCATGACACATTGCACAATCCCTGCGCTTTTAAAATGGCTGTGCTCCTATGGGAATTTGCACATGTTTTGAGCACCACCATTATTTTACAAACCCTTTTGGAACAGTAATTGGTGACATATTTTATCTCAAACCTAGACTTTCAAATCTCTTAGGGGGTTAATTACTACCCGAATTAAGCGTGCGTAAATGGAAAGTAATTCCCTCTTTATGCACTTTTCACTCAAGGCATATTCTGACCTTGATCTTAAGCATAAAAATAGCACGCTATTCACCCGCTATTCGTTTGGGGAAAATAAATTAAGGTTTGGCAGAGGGGTGTCTACAAATACATCGCATTCTGACCTTGACTTAATTCCCTCATAATTCCACCACCTCAATGCGTGATGAAATTATAAAGTTGAGCATGTGGAACATCTACTTAATTTTTTCCAATAGAAATAACAGCATTCTCCAAGCACTGTGATTTAGCAATTAATAAGAACTGGGTAAATTAGTAAGTAATTTGGACAAGGGGATTGTAAATATAAATGACAATTACTGTATTTAGGATCTATTTTACCTTCTGATCGCTGGAGACAAATGTGAAACCAGTCATATGGCACCAAACTGAAGCCTATCAACATATCACCTTTTCCACAATGAAGTTTATCTAATGATCGCCTTATAACTTGGGATGACATTTGGATACCCAAGCTATAGGCTTCTGTAACAATGCGAAAAAGACAGCGCCAAAACTACAGAGTTGATTTATGAATTCTAGAATGTTTTAATTCTATGCCTGGACTTGTCACATTTTGAATGTGTTAAATATTAGCCACTATCGGTAGCAACTGTCAGTTATACCCATATACATGTATAACTGTCGCTAACTTTATTATTATTGTTATTTATTAAAACACCAAGCGGAAGGAACGGTCGATAAGAGCAGGTTTCAATACTGATTGGATCGAAAGAAAGGGAGCGCTGCTCTGATCAGCTTTCTCCATTCAAATCTTACCTTAACATTAGAATTACTTCACAATATTGATGACGGGTCAGCTCTTAGAGAGATATTACCACCTGTAGCAGAATATATTGAGGCAGCTTATATGAATTACCCAATAAAAATGCATTAATCACAGTTTTGGCACATCTTTGCTCACGTTAGGCTACACATCATGAAATATATTCAGACAAATTAGACAGTAGCATACAAGTAGCAAAATAGAAATCGAATGTTATTGAAATAAGCCTATAGCCTACTGTTTATATTTTAATAAAGTCATCTCGATTTGTTTTATATATCAGTTGATTGTATCAATTGTAAGGACATTGGCAACTTTGTATTTGTAGTAAACTTTGTTCTGAAGTTATTGGTGGTCACAGAGACAAACCATGGGATTCTGTTTAGCAGAGATCTTCTGTGCATAAAGTGGTGCGGGAGGGCAAAAAAATATCTAACATCCACGTTGCGTAAACTAGCGTTGCAAAATACATGTACACATACATGTTCAATAACGCTAAAATATAACTTTATATAGCCAACCGCCATATAAAGTCCACCATAGAAGAAGACTGAAGGAGGAGAGATTATTATAAACTAACTACGTTTCCCCTTGTATCTGTGGATTCATTGTTGGAGTAGAGAACACACGATTCTGTTAAGACTCAAAATGGGTCAAGATTCTACAAAGATCCAGAAAAAAAGGACCTTGTGCATTTCAGGTAAAATAACAAGTCAATGTTTATATCCATGAATGTTTTATGTGTTTTGACCTGTCCCCAAATGAGTTAGTTTTGATATGTCAACCTGCGTGTCCTGACTGTGTCTGGTGTGGACGGGCCAAAACAACATGCGCGCTCCGACGCACTTCGCTGCTCTACACGCGGTCGGAGACGGTGTTAGATTACGAGCGTTTTCAAGATCAACGTTAATAACGATGCTTTTTTAGAAACAGCACTGAGATTTAACGATGCCCCCTCGAAGGTTCTAACGATGAATTTAGCCTTAAGAAGATTTCGGGCACTGAACCGTTCTCTCCCTCGGGGATCAATAAAGTACCTATCTAGTACCTATCTATCTATATTCTAGTGAGTCTGTCGAGAAAATTATTTTGAATTATATTTTAAAAAGGTACACCAAATTCAAAGGGATGTATGTATATATGTACAGAAACCCCTTTTGAATGATAACGCCACAAGAAAATCTGTTGGCCATCAAGTGGGAGGGTTATCAGCGGTTTAATTAAATTGGTTTAATTAAGTTGTATTCAGCATGTGCAAGGGATCCAATCTGAATCCCCACTACTGAGAAGTCTAGATATGGCATGCATTGGAAAGGCGTACATAGGGCTGAGTGAACAGAGGGTCCCTATATAAAAGTTCAATAACAATGAAAACAAAGCACTTACAAGTAAATTGAGGTATATTATCCCAAACCACTGCATCCTTTAAAATAGAAGACAATGTGAAATTGTTAGTACGGTTTGGGGAAATTGTCAATCGATAAAGGCTATCCAATTAAACTTAACTTAAGGTTACATCTTATGCACAAGGTACATGTCCAGATATAATTATAGAATTCTCACTTTAACATTAAGTTAAACGACTAACAGTACTTTATTTACACCTACCTGAGATTGGACACCATCAGTTTATACTCAACGTTTCCGTGCGTTTTTAGTCCACCTCCATCGACATTTCGAAGCCGTTGTGATTGAAAGATTTATCTATTAATCCTCGTGTGCTACATTTTCTCAACAACAACAAGTCTGTCGTTTTGTAACATTCCACTTGGTGAATTTGAGGGAACCTCCTAGATGACATCAGATTTGATGAAGTTATGCGGAGCCAGAGCGCGCGAGAGAAACACAATGCGCTTACTCACAAGCTGCTGCACAGTATGCATGGAGACCAGACGAAAGATTATGTCCAGAAGTATTTATTATCACATTTCAATTATAACATGATTGTGACGTATCAAATATTTACCAAGATATGCGTATAATGAGAGAAGACCAAAAAAAAAAATGAAAAGGACTTTGTGCAAAATTTTAAGTGCAGATTATAGTTGATCCAATGAATGAAACCTCTCCTTAGAATAGGTTGTGATGTGACACCTCTAACAGCATTGGAGTGAGATATACACAAAACAGAAACATTTACCATTTATGCAAGATTATGAACAGACTACATAAAAAGACAGCTAACCAAGAATGAGAAGATCTTGCCCAAATAGTTACAATCCACTGCTGTGCAATTAAATTACTGTGTACAAATGTGATCAAAGTACTTTACAAACTAAAGAAATCTGACAAAATAAACTACACTGAACAAAAATATAAACGCAACATGTAAAGTGTTGGTCCAATGTTTCATGAACTGAAATAAAGATCCCGGAAATGTTTCATATGCACAAAGAGCTGATTTTTCTCAAATTGTGCGCAAATGTGTTTACATCCCTGTTAGTGAGTATTTTCTCCTTTGCCAAGATAATCCATCCACCTGACAGGTGAGGCATATCAAGAAGCTGATTAAACATCATAATCATTACACAGGTGCACCTTGTGCTGGGGCCAATAAAAGGCCACTAAATTTTGTCAAACAACGCCACATATGTTTTGAGGGGGAGTGCAATTGGCATGTTGACTGCAGGAATGTCCACCAGAGCTGTTGGCTATTCCATCTCTCTACCATAAACCGCCTACGTCATGAAATCCTTAGATTACAATTGTTGCATGTTGCGTTTACAGTATATGTGTTCAGTGTATGTGTTCAGTGTATACATCTGGGGACTTCGGGTTTTAGTGCAATTGGACAGAAAGACCTTTGATGTAAACATTCTCATCCTCCCTGTTGATTCTATCTATTAAATGGCATTGAGCCTGTAACCTTCCACATCAATCATCTGGGTTGTGTTCATTAGAGCACACCGTAGCAACAATTTGCAATGGAAACCGAAAACAAGTGTTCCTTATTGGACAAGTTCAGATTGTACTACCTTCCCATTAACCATTTTCTGAAGCTTCGTGCCTACTGAACAAGACCCTGATCAGCTGATCAACCGCCTGCGCATCAAACCCAACGTTCATCTTTATTAGAAGGCAACCCTGAAGAGAGAGAAACAATGTTAGGGGTTCCTCTGTTTCTTCCCATGTCGGAAGCTACCAGGTGCCCCTCCTTCAGCAGCCCCCTTTCCCGTGTGCTCTTCTCTGAGCCAGAAGACCCCCTTTTCTCCTCAGGGCCCTGGCGGTTGAAGGCGGAACTCAGGGACTGCAGGGCAGAGTGGAGCTCATCCCTGGCCGCCATGACTGTCTGCAGGCAGGGCAGCTGAAGGCTAGACGAGACGGTGGCAGCCCTTGTTCCGCCCCTGGGGAGGCCGTTAATGACTTCGTCGATGGTCTTGGAGGAGGAGGAGACAGCCTCTTGGCAGGCACCAAGGCTGGAGTCACTGCTTTTCCCTGGGAAAGAGTTAAATACATGCATTTCACTTGTCATTCGGTTTCTTTTGGTCCCTATAGTGGCCAGAACCTAGCTTTACTGGAAGATTAGATTATTGATGGGTAGTTAACGGATGTTAACAGTTCCACAATGTCGCTCAAACCTATCAAACACTAAGTTGACGTCACAATAGCAAAATGACAGGGAACTGAGAGGAAATCAAAAGGAAGCCATTTATGTCAGTTAAATCATGGTTTTGTAGCAATGCTGAGGAAACTGTGGCCTTGCTTCACATAGGCCAGACGGTCAGTACCTCGGAGGGCGAGAGAGAGAGCAGCGTGAAGCTGCCTGATGGCCTCGTTGAGCTTGAACAGCTGGGCTGCGGTGTTCCTCACTCTGTGTAGCTGTGAGGAATCAGTGTCCTCAGCTCCCTTCTTGGAGCCTTCTTCACTCTCCTGTAGAGAGACAGACAGACGGACAGACGGACGGACAGACAGACGGGACAGACAGACAGACGGGACAGACAGACACACAGACAGACAGACACACAGACAGACACACAGACAGACAGACACACAGACAGACACACAGACAGACACACAGACAGACACACAGACAGACACACACACAGATGTTACAGTTGAGGTCATTGGAAAACACACACACACACACACACACACAGACACACAGACACAGATGTTACAGTTGAGGTCATTGGAAAACACACACACACACACACACACACACACACACACACAGATGTTACAGTTGAGGTCATTGGAAAACACACACACACAGACACACACACACAGACACACACACACACACACACACACACACACACACACACACACACAGATGTTACAGTTGAGGTCATTGGAAAACACACACACACACACACACACACACGTTACAGTTGAGGACATTGGAAAACACACACACACACACACACACACACACGTCACAGTTGAGGACATTGGAAAACACATTCACACACACACACACACACGTCACAGTTGAGGACATTGGAAAACACATTCACACACACACACACACACACACACACACACACACACACACACACACACACACACACACACACACACACACACACACACACACACACACACATACCCGTTTGTCGGACTAGGGGGACAATTTTTGAAATTTTGGCCAAATCAGACTGGGCATAGGGCTGTGGGGACACCGGGTTCCAGTGGTGCTAGAGCTACAAAAAACATATCAAAAATCATGAAAAAAATCAGCGAACCTATACACGACTTAAAATTAAAAGATTTTCTTCGCACAACTGAGATATAAAAAATGGCTATTTTTCAGACTTTCTGGTGGTTTGTAAAGACTTTTCTGTAACACGGTCTATAAGGACAGTGTAGTGTACAAGGTCAGTGATGTCATCATACACATACACCAAGTATCACCTGCTTTGAAAGGACACAAGGTCTGTAAGGCCAGTTTACCATACACATACACCAAGTATAACCTGCTTTGAAAGGACACAAGGTATGTAAGGCCAGTTTACCATACACATACACCAAGTATAACCTGCTTTGAAAGGACACAAGGTCTGTAAGGCCAGTTTACCATACACATACACCAAGTATAACCTGCTTTGAAAGGACACAAGGTCTGTAAGGCCAGTTTACCATACACATACACCAAGTATAACCTGCTTTGAAAGGACACAAGGTCTGTAAGGCCAGTTTACCATACACATACACCAAGTATAACCTGCTTTGAAAGGACACAAGGTCTGTAAGGCCAGTTTACCATACACATACACCAAGTATAACCTGCTTTGAAAGGACACAAGGTCTGTAAGGCCAGTTTACCATACACATACACCAAGTATAACCTGCTTTGAAAGGACACAAGGTCTGTAAGGCCAGTTTACCATACACATACACCAAGTATAACCTGCTTTGAAATTACACAAGGTATGTAAGGCCAGTTTACCATACACATACACCAAGTATAACCTGCTTTGAAAGGACACAAGGTCTGTAAGGCCAGTTTACCATACACATACACCAAGTATAACCTGCTTTGAAAGGACACAAGGTCTGTAAGGCCAGTTTACCATACACATACAACAAGTATAACCTGCTTTGAAAGGACACAAGGTCTGTAAGGCCAGTTTACCATACACATACACCAAGTATAACCTGCTTTGAAAGGACACAAGGTCTGTAAGGCCAGTTTACCATACACATACACCAAGTATAACCTGCTTTGAAAGGACACAAGGTCTGTAAGGCCAGGTCACCATACACATACACCAAGTATAACCTGCTTTGAAAGGAAACAAGGTCTGTAAGGCCAGTTTACCATACACATACACCAAGTATAACCTGCTTTGAAATGACACAAGGTCTGTAAGGCCAGGTCACCATACACATACACCAAGTATAACCTGCTTTGAAAGGACACAAGGTCTGTAAGGCCAGGTCACCATACACATACACCAAGTATAACCTGCTTTGAAAGGACACAAGGTCTGTAAGGCCAGTTTACCATACACATACACCAAGTATAACCTGCTTTGAAATGACACAAGGTCTGTAAGGCCAGTTTACCATACACATACACCAAGTATAACCTGCTTTGAAAGGACACAAGGTCTGTAAGGCCAGTTTACCATACACATACACCAAGTATAACCTGCTTTGAAAGGACACAAGGTCTGTAAGGCCAGGTCACCATACACATACACCAAGTATAACCTGCTTTGAAAGGACACAAGGTCTGTAAGGCCAGTTTACCATACACATACACCAAGTATAACCTGCTTTGAAAAGACACATGGATTATAAGACCAAAGTGACTGAGGCACACCCTTATAATAATATGGAATATATTAAGAGGTCATTTTTGTTTTCTTTGTTGACCTCTGTTGTGCATTACAATTTGGCACATAAGTTGTAAATAACTCATCACATCGGGACATAATTAGCATATAATGTACATAAGGAGCACAATCACTCCATTCTACACTTCTTCCTCTAGAAAACATCAGCACCTACAATCACATTCTGTCAAGCTACAGAAGTTTACAGAGAACACCACGGCTCTTATCTGATGGGGTCTAACTACAGGTGGGACAAGTGTCATTACATCAACTAAGAGCATAACACAAAAACAGTGCTTGCATCCACTAGGACGAACTCAACCCCACCAGCACATATCATTGCACCCTTGCTCCCTAGTATTATGGAGTTTTTCCATGTCCTGAACGAACTGCCAACCTGCAATCATGTTTCACACCGCTGTTGTGTATGCCTCATGTCTAGTATGCCTCATGTCTAGTATGCCTCGTGTCTAGTATGCCTCGTGTCTAGTATGCCTCGTGTCTAGTATGCCTCGTGTCTAGTATGCCTCGTGTCTAGTATGCCTCGTGTCTAGTATGCCTCGTGTCTAGTATGCCTCGTGTCTAGTATGCCTCGTGTCTAGTATGCCTCGTGTCTAGTATGCCTCGTGTCTAGTATGCCTCGTGTCTAGTATGCCTCGTGTCTAGTCAATGTTCTCCCCTTCAACCAGTCCTGTTTGTGGAGCGTAGGTTTATAGTCTCAATACAATGAAACAACCTCAATTCTCTCAGACAACCTAATCACATTATTATAATTCCTTGCTCTTTTGTTGTTTTGTGGAGATTGTGAATAGGATCTCAAGTTGCTGAGGTCTCACCAAGTATATTTAGCTCATTAGTTGATTTCATTATGTTTGACTACTAAACTCAACATCTGCATTTAAGCTGAAAATAATCATCTAGGTTTGTCATTATTAACACACAACACAACATTTGTTGAATCACTTAACTATATTTGACTTGGTCACCTCAAGAATCCATTCCTTAACAAAGGACATCATTGTAAAAATGACATTAAAAGGCCCAGTCTAACCACATAGCAAAACAAACAAACAAACAAACAAAACAGCCTGTGAGCCAAATAAATGAAGTGACCTAAACCATTTCTGAACACAGGACACCAACTTCTGTCAAGCTACAGAAGTTTACAGAGAACACCACGGCTCTTATCTGATGGGGTCTACCTACAGGTGGGCCAAGTGTCATTAAATCAACTAAGAGCATAACACAATGAAACAACCTCAATTCTCTCAGACAACCTAATCACATTATTATAATGACTTGCTCTTTTGTTGTTTTGTGGAGATTGTGAATAGGATCTCAAGTTGCTGAGGTCTCACCAAGTATATTTAGCTCATTAGTTGATTTCATTATGTTTGACTACTAAACTCAACATCTGCATTTAAGCTGAAAATAATCATCTAGGTTTGTCATTATTAACACAACATTTGTTGAATCACTTAACTATATTTGACTTGGTCACCTCAAGAATCCATTCCTTAACAAAGGACATCATTGTAAAAATGACATTAAAAGGCCCAGTCTAACCACATAGCAAAACAAACAAACAAACAAAACAGCCTGTGAGCCAAATAAATGAAGTGACCTAAACCATTTCTGAACACAGGACACCAACTTGAAAAACATGCCTAGAAAGGTAAAGGCTCAGGCTATCCAAAAGTGCATTTAGCGTTTAGCATTTGAATGCCTTTTAAAGGCCAAGCCTCTGTTGCGTACAAAATCTCTAATGTTTTGAATGGATCTTGTCTCCAAGATAGGTTGTTCCTTTTCCTTGCACTTCAGGCACTGCTCACTGGTGGCAGTGACACCGTTTTCAATAAAAGGCCTTAAATGTTTCATCACAGCTTGTATCTCCTCCTCAGACCATGGTCTCTTCACACACCGCCTTGATGAAACACAGAAACCTGAACAATTAAAAAAAGATTAGAAGATAAAAAAAGATAAAAGATCCTGCAAGATGTACTTGCAGGTAGGGATGTTGCTGTTCAAAATGGCCAAACAAGCTGGAACTTGTGTAGACAAAATGTGTGTGATAATAAATTGACTTCATTAAAATTGAATTCATTAACATGACATTTAATTACACTGCTTGTTAAAAACAAAATACATCCAGCTTCTTTATATGCTTTATATGTCTAACCAAACATAATGTAAGTGTTGACTGCACATTAGCAAGTGTGCCTAGTGATGGACATGGCAACGCATTTATATAATACCTTGAGTAACTGAGTCAGGGAGATGAGGTGAACCAGAAGTTACACAGGCAGCGTTCCCCTGGTCATCTAAAAAACAATATTGCACAGTATAAATGTATGGGCTTAAAGAGACCGTCTGCCTACCAATCAAACACCATGGGCATGGAGGGGATACGTGTAAAACTGTAGACAGCCAACTCTATATTATAATAACTATACTCATGGCAAAGTTGTTGAACCGGATGAAGTCAGGAGAGTGTGACTGTGCAACAATACCTTGAGTGATAATTTTACTAGGAAATGATGTAGATTTTACACAGGCCAAGTCTTCCCTGTTGTTTTAAAATTATCATGCAAACTACTGAACATCAAAATACTAGCCACAAAGCATATGTGTCACAATGAAGAGAGATGACAAAAAGTTAAGCTTCTAACAAAGTTTCTAACCATCGTACTACTGGAAACTTCCTGACTAAAACATTTTTTATATATTCTAATGAACCCACAGATCCCAGCTCATTACATGAGATATGTTGGGCAAACTTTGGGTCCATCATTGAGATTATACCTTGAGCTGCAGTCTCGGAGAGGTGAGGCAATCCAACGGTGCCAGAAGCCAACATTTCTTCATTGTCTAAAAACAAAACAAGACAAAAAAACAAAACAATGGTATCAACTACACAGCAAGGAGTAAAATAAAATAAATATAAAAAGTTCATACATGTTTGAAATAACAGTAGGCTGTTATCTAAATGTATAAAAAAAAGCCTATTTTAAATATTTCATCAATATAATTACAAAATCCGCAACACAGAATACAACAATTTCAGTAGCCTTGGGTCCCAATTTAAACAGTACCTTGCAATGTGGAAACATTAGGGAGTTGCTGTGATCCTGTATCCATATCGTCTATGTCATCTATTAAATGACATTGTAAAAATGTTATCAAATGTTATTACACCAACCATATACACATACACCAAGTAGATTCAACAACATGTAAATGATGCATACCACCAATTTCGTCCAGAGATTTCCCTTGAATATCCTTCACACTTCCCTTCTCCATAGCCATAAGCAGCTTTGAGATCTTAGCCAGCTGAATTGTTGATTGAGGCAGTCGATAGTACTCCCTATGCACCCTAATGTCATGGCCGAGAAAATCGGCCAGCTGGTCCAGTTCATTATCTTTCAAGTTCATAACTTGGCTTATTGTGGCGATCTGTTTGCGAAGGTTAGTTGATCTGAGGTTTTGAGGATCTTCGGCTCCACAAGCATCTGCAAATTGACCAAACTGCCCTCTGTAGTGACCATCACTACAAGGAACAGCGAAGAGGTAATTGTTGTTTTCAGTTACTCCACACTCTTTCCTATTACTAATGAGGAGTGACAGGTTAGCAGTCATATCAGGAGTCAGGATCACAGCAACCTTTCGTCCTTTTTTCCCCCTCAATTCCACTCTGGCGAATTGTTTGCAAAGTCTCTTCTCAACTTCTGTAAGCCCAGTGCTTATGTCATCATTTAGTTGTGACATGTCACGATCTTCCAAATTTTTTACAGTCATCCGTGCCACTTCACCTTCCCTCCTCCTATTAAACAAAATGACTTGACAGAGGGTCACCTTTGCTAGTACTGCATAAGTGCCTGCTGTTGGGTTATCGGCTAGTTTCTCCTTAGCCAATTCCACTTGCTGACCAAGATATAACTGTAGCTTCTGAACGTCTTTGGCCAGTGGGAGCCTGGAGCTCTTGTTGTATTTTGCCTCACTCAGGTTTGATAAGGCAGAATGGGAAACTAATTCAGACCACTTTGTTTCATGAAGTGTATGAAACCTCCTGATGGAATCGATCCCCTCTTGATCCTCTTCCATGAGGGCACGACACATGATGAGGTCACTTATCTTTCTGAGAGAATGCCCAATTTTCAGGGCCAAACTTGGGGCTTTGAATGTGTTGTTTTCGTGATCAAAACCTGAAACTCTCTTGACAGCACTAGTAAGAATAAAGAAGTTGGCTGGTTTTATTGCCTCTTCCATGTTATGGATTCTAGTTGTGTGGCGCAAAGTCACAAGTAATCTCCCAAGTTCCCTTACTTTCTGTCTTATATACTCATGCTTTGATCTGTCACTCCCATGCTTATTAAAGAGGGACTGGGCAAACTGCAGGAGATAATGATCATTCCTTATTGCAGTGGACACGTCATCCTTGTGCATCTTGCCCAGCACTGACCAAAGTTCACTTGAAATTGGCTGGGACATTGTAGATTGAGCAGATGCTATACCAAAGACTCTCTCTCTCAATTCAGGTCCCTCTTCAACATTATTCTCGGGTCTTAGAGCACATCTTTTCATATGTCGAGAAAGTTCTTTTCTGGATAACATACCCTTACAGTACAAGCAGTAATCATACGTCTCAGGGCTGCTGCTCTGTTTGGAACTCCTTTTCACTTTAAGACAGCCTGACCCTGTGGTTTTAACAATTGAGTTATGCTTGAAGTTGCCAAGGTTTCGGAATTTCTCAAGAAGAACCTTTCTGTCCTTTGATGATTTGGAGAACTGGAGTGCCTGTGCAATTTCAGCATTTTCATTTACATGCCTCTCGAGATGACGTGCAAATTTTGTTTGAGGTTTTCCACATACAAAACAATAATTGACTTGGCTTTTAAGGAATTTTCCTGATTTGGTTGGGGATTTACTTTGGCCAAGAATATCCACAGTAACCTTTTCGTTACTCGCATCTTTTGTTTTCTGCAGGTATGACTCTGAGCTTTCTGGTTCTGGTTCGGGATCACTTTGTAGATCACCAGTAGTTTCTAGATCCATCAGGGTATTCTTGCAGATATCCTCTGAGTTGTCCTGTATATCTATGGTCTGTTCTTGTTCAGCAAAAATAACACCTAAATCAGGCATATTAGTGGTATGGGACTTCTTGGATGGTTCAGGCAACTCAACACTCAAATCTGTCCCTGAGCTTTCTGAATCCGATGCAGACTCTGGGATGTACTCGTCATCAGATGAGACATCATCCTGTAAAGTACATTAATTAATTAAATGAAAATACAGCATAGTTTAAATAACAGAAATACACATGGGAAGGATGGATGTCAAAAACAAACTGCTAAGAGCCATCATATTGATATTAAGCATATTATACTTCAATGTACACTTACATCTGATATATCCCAGTCTTCTGAGGATTTCTGGAGGCAGATTTTATGCCACACACCACAGCATTCTTCACAGACAAAATGAAGCAAACCACAGCGTTAGACAACAATTGATCAGTTTCCAATGCTGACCAATTACATACTAATTTTCTTATTAAATGCAAATAGCTTCACACTTATGAAACATACAAAATCAAGAAATTATTACAAAATGATCTGTTCAGTACAAATGCATAGTTTGAGTGATGGCTAATATTTTCCATTTAGACAAAAAGTACACAGGTTTCGACCATTAAGGTAGAATTCACTGGAGTGGCAGAGCATTTACATTACCCATTCAAAGTTAAAAAAGTATGTAGTGATCCCACACATCACACATTAAATTCACTAACGCCACTAAACATGCATAAAGTGAACTGAAAACAGAAGCATAAAGTGAGTTCAAAATGAAAAGCAGAATTTTTTTTAAAATGACTGTTCAAATGGTGCATTCTGATGGGATTTCCAGACAGATACAAACAGAATTAAACTTACAAATATGATATATGGCATCGTCCTAATCGCCCCAATCAAGAGATTTGAGATTCTGATTATAAAACATTGTTATTGTAAAAACAGTCACATTAGTAGCCTGACCTGACCAAAAACGGATTCATTTTTTAATGTGTAATGTGCAAGGTGTGAGGCCATATATGCTATGTTTCAGAATGCATCCTTGGCCCAAAGACTTCTGTCAGAATGGTCTAATGTGGAACAGAAATGCTGAAATGTTTATCCTACATTAATTAATAAGGCTTGTGAGAAAAGGAAAGTAATTGGAAAGGTGTGGAGACACCTACAAGCTTTTGGATTGCCAATTTTTTGGTGGATCTATTGAATTAGGTCTGGATTTATTAGGCCTAAAGTTTTTGTTCATCATGACCTTTTATATACAGTATATTTATCATCTCAATTAGCCAAACTAAATTTGAAGTCCACACGAAAAGCCCACTCGATCTATTAATCAACTCAGACGCGTAAAGATAGGCCCAGTGACTTATTGGAAGGAACCAAGTTAGAAAAAGTTAGGCTTGTTGAAATTAGTCTATACAACAATTCAAACAGTGGTGTTTTGCTTATTGTGCGATTTGGTTAACATTGCAAACAACTCATCTATAAGTTGTAATTTTATTTCGGAGTCACGCAAATGAATAAAGTCCATGAAAGACGCATTTAGCCGAGCTGCAGCGAACCGGATGAAAGAGCTAAACATTTGTCAGAATTTAAGGTTGTAGCCTAACTTAGGCCTAAGTCTAATCAACAAAGAGCAATAGGACAATATAGATAGCCTAATAATATAAATGATAATAGCAAAGGAATTGACCCATCGCAGGGAGTTTGATTGACATGTGATCTGACCAATCATACTTCGCCATCCGCCATTTTGTCCGACAAAACAGTCAGGAGAGTTAGTAGATTAACATAGGAGGATTTGAACTTGAAAAACAAAGTGTACTGACGCCTTTCCGCGGATAAAACAACATTCCTTCTTATGTTCATTCATGTTTATTTGATGCTAGAAGGAAGAGATGATCGGTTCACAAGCAGCTTTAACTGATGCTCTACAGTGATCTGTCAGACACATTAAAGAGCCACAAAACGGTATTTATTGTTTAAATTTCTTTTTAAAAAATGACCACATTTTAACCTGGTCTGTCCTGTCTGTCAGCGTGTTGTCAGTGTCCTCTCTGCTCCACGATGTATTTTTCACCGCGTGAGAACATGGTGTTGCGTGAGAGCGGCGTGGCTTGTCGGACATAGCAACAGTAACTAAAGGGGGCCGGCCTTTGCGAACGGTCAATTAAGGACTTGTTCAACATCCAAAGGCGAAAGTCTCCAGGGATAGTGAAACCCTGCGTGATAGATTTGTGATGCGGCTTCTCCGACTTCACGTAAATGGCCTATTTTGATTCCAAAACGGTAGATTTTGCCAAAAGGTGACTAGTTTGCAGGTATGCTCTCTGTTCTCTGCCATGTGCCTCAGCTTGCAAACTCACTTGCCTAGTAAGTCATAGTATCTGCCACTCCAGTGTTTTCCACCGCAATGGTTTGAACTGATAAAACATTCAATCAACATGTTTTTTATGCTTTATAGGTATGAGTCTGGAACTGACCCATGGCATGAAATTAAACTACTTATGGTATACTGAGAAATGCATTAATTAAGAGAAGATGAATAACACACTTACGTTTGCATCTTACACCGTGCCATCTGATAGATGTCAAAGGTGAATGGCATATCCAGCATTTGTCAATTCTCACCAATTCAAAAACCAGCTTATGGATCTTACACTGTGAAAAAAAAATTCAAAACATGAAATAAATAAAACCTTTACACACACAAATTATATCATGAATTAAAAAAAAACATTTAGCTGTTTTACTTTCACACAACCTTTTCTACAAATCCATCAGGAGAGATGAAAAGGGGGAAATAAGTTACTTTTGAGATATAATAGCGAAGCATATCTATTCAATTCATCTGACTTATGTTTAGCTTGGCTAACTGTTGGGGCGTCACTCATCACACACACAAAAGAGAAAGATATGCTTCTATTTGGAACTCTTGTGATGGCAAAGAAGACAATTCCTCTAAATGATGAAGTAAACCTTCATCTGGCATTTAAAAAACACAACACATCTAGTTTCTGAACCTGTGTCCAAAGTCAAATTTAGATTTACCCTGCTTAACTTCTATTCTCTTTTACAAAAAGAAATGTCAACAGGGATCTCTACCAATCAAAGGCTTTGCTTAACACTAAAAGTTAAACTCCAGGTCCAGGGTAAATCAAACTAGCCCTGTTGTTTGAAGACAGCGAGTGCTGTAGGTAGGAAGAAGAATGAGAACATTTTCTACAATACAGACCACTAGCGAAACAGCGGGTAACTAACTGATAGGGGCAAGGAAACTGATTATTCTCTTCTTCCTAGCCACAGCACTACATAACCTCAAACTGCAAGGAAATAGGTTGATTAACCCTGGACTATCTATTTAAGTAAAGCAAGAATTGTAAAAACAATTCTAAAGACACTAAAGTAATTTTGTGAAAAAAAAGGTAAAAATCTGTGTACGTGTGTGTGTGACACAGACAAACTCAAGGTATGCAAGGACACTGTCCTTTGGACTTTTAATGACATCCATGCTCAAACTCTAAGACTTCCACTATTGAACTTCCAGTGTGTGGCACACTCAGAAAAACACCAGTGTTGGGGGGACACCGTGGTTAGTAAAGACCATCCATACTGAATAGAGGACATTTCCACCATAGCTGCAAGATGTTTACTAAAACACTGAAAATTGTGTTCCATGGAACATCACAGTACTTCTAACCATTGGTCAATTTCGGAACACAGGTAAATTCAAACTCACCTCACAAGCAGAGTCGTTTGGCGCGGCTCTGGATGATTGACACTCTGATCTTGATTCGGTCTCTGTACAAGGGAACACAGGGAAATTCAGTGCTTGGCTTTCCTCAAGTCATAAAACCACATACAGGCATAACATACTCAACTCACATACCTGACAGACAATATTCTAGTCAAAATATACATCAAGACATAAAATGATCATCTAAAAATGGCCTGATATTGCTACATGTTTTTCATGCTGCAAACCCTTAGCAGACATGACATGCATTGCCAAAAGTTAACAACATTTACTCAAAACTAGAACTGACCACTGGCAAGATCTGTTGAGAACACAGGGGGTGACACCTCCTGGTGCTGGACACCAACTTCTCCAATCCCCTCTTTCGCAGAAGAAGTGCCACATTGACCTCTGACACAGTGCACCTAAAAAAAGAACAGCAATAAGCAAAGATGAATAGGCATCAACTGGTACAGATGATAATACTACATACGTGCAAAGACAGAATATTTAACAAGATTTAGCAACCATTTTGTATAAGGGAGGCATGTCACTGCATAACAAATTTCAGCATCAAGCCACAGAAAACAGCTGACAACGCACCATATAGGCACACATATATGCCACAACTAAGAATGTGTATTAAAGAGAGGAGACGCTGTTCCTTAACTAGCCACTTTACAAGCAGGTGCTGTAGTTTCTACATCTGTGTGTGACACAGAGGAATATTCATGTTATGTGAGGACAGTTTGTAACACAGACAAACTCAAGGTATGCAAGGACACTGTCCTTTGGACTTTTAATGACATCCATGCTCAAACTCTAAGACTTCCACTATTGAACTTCCAGTGTGTGGCACACTCAGAAAAACACCAGTGTTGGGGGGACACCGTGGTTAGTAAAGACCATCCATACTGAATAGAGGACATTTCCACCATAGCTGCAAGATGTGAGAATAACCATTCCTCACTACCCCTGCTGTCATTTTATTGGAACAAAACTTCTCTACAGGCGCGGAGGAACTACACAATGTTTGAAGCTCACCATTGCTATAAAAATGAAAATGCCAACAGGAATCTCTACCTATCAAAGGCTTTGCGTAACACTAAAAGCTAAACTTCAGGGTAAATCAACCCATAGACCTGTTGTTTGAGGTTACCGAGTGCTGAACATTTTTTACAACATAGATTAAAAGCGAAACAGCAGGTAATGCAAACTGATAGGGGTAGGAAACTAGGCTGGTTGACACCAGACCCTTCTCAGTTGTAACTGAGAGTGGGTCTGGGGAAGGTTCATTCACAGCACATTTCCAAAGGGGCGTCACCAACGGACGTCGCTCAAATGCCTCTGGGCGCAATTGGATAAACCTCAAACCAATCAGAGCGATCGTCATCATGTAAAGCCCGCCTCAACGTTTGTGATCGGTGCCTCGATTTGTAAAAATTGGAAATGAGCTTGAACGGGCTCTTGGCCAGACGGACTTGCAGAGCAAATCTCTAATTTTCCAGAAGTTCGTCAGGGTTTTCCCGGGCTAGAGGGAAACTCCATTTCAGTGTAATTTCCCTGCCCGGTTCAGTTAGCTTTAGTCTACAACTTCAGTCTATGCTGTACCGATTATTCTCCTTCTTCCTAGCCACAGCACTCTGCCACCCCTAACAGCAAGGGAATGGTTTATTTATCCTGGACTATTTAAGTAAAGCAAGAAATGTAAAAACAATTGTAAGAAAATAAAGTAATTTCGTATAAAGTAAAGGTAAAAAAAGTTAAAATTGAAAATCTGTGTACGTGTGTGTGTGACACAGACAAACTCAAGGTATGCAAGGACACTGTCCTTTGGACTTTTAATGACATCCATGCTCAAACTCTAAGACTTCCACTATTGAACTTCCAGTGTGTGGCACACTCAGAAAAACACCAGTGTTGGGGGGACACCGTGGTTAGTAAAGACCATCCATACTGAATAGAGGACATTTCCACCATAGCTGCAAGATGTTTACTAAAACACTGAAAATTGTGTTCCATGGAACATCACAGTACTTCTAACCATTGGTCAATTTCGGAACACAGGTAAATTCAAACTCACCTCACAAGCAGAGTCGTTTGGCGCGGCTCTGGATGATTGACACTCTGATCTTGATTCGGTCTCTGTACAAGGGAACACAGGGAAATTCAGTGCTTGGCTTTCCTCAAGTCATAAAACCACATACAGGCATAACATACTCAACTCACATACCTGACAGACAATATTCTAGTCAAAATATACATCAAGACATAAAATGATCATCTAAAAATGGCCTGATATTGCTACATGTTTTTCATGCTGCAAACCCTTAGCAGACATGACATGCATTGCCAAAAGTTAACAACATTTACTCAAAACTAGAACTGACCACTGGCAAGATCTGTTGAGAACACAGGGGGTGACACCTCCTGGTGCTGGACACCAACTTCTCCAATCCCCTCTTTCGCAGAAGAAGTGCCACATTGTCCTCTGACACAGTGCACCTAAAAAAAGAACAGCAATAAGCAAAGATGAATAGGCATCAACTGGTACAGATGATAATACTACATACGTGCAAAGACAGAATATTTAACAAGATTTAGCAACCATTTTGTATAAGGGAGGCATGTCACTGCATAACAAATTTCAGCATCAAGCCACAGAAAACAGCTGACAACGCACCATATAGGCACACATATATGCCACAACTAAGAATGTGTATTAAAGAGAGGAGACGCTGTTCCTTAACTAGCCACTTTACAAGCAGGTGCTGTAGTTTCTACATCTGTGTGTGACACAGAGGAATATTCATGTTATGTGAGGACAGTTTGTAACACAGACAAACTCAAGGTATGCAAGGACACTGTCCTTTGGACTTTTAATGACATCCATGCTCAAACTCTAAGACTTCCACTATTGAACTTCCAGTGTGTGGCACACTCAGAAAAACACCAGTGTTGGGGGGACACCGTGGTTAGTAAAGACCATCCATACTGAATAGAGGACATTTCCACCATAGCTGCAAGATGTGAGAATAACCATTCCTCACTACCCCTGCTGTCATTTTATTGGAACAAAACTTCTCTACAGGCGCGGAGGAACTACACAATGTTTGAAGCTCACCATTGCTATAAAAATGAAAATGCCAACAGGAATCTCTACCTATCAAAGGCTTTGCGTAACACTAAAAGCTAAACTTCAGGGTAAATCAACCCATAGACCTGTTGTTTGAGGTTACCGAGTGCTGAACATTTTTTACAACATAGATTAAAAGCGAAACAGCAGGTAATGCAAACTGATAGGGGTAGGAAACTAGGCTGGTTGACACCAGACCCTTCTCAGTTGTAACTGAGAGTGGGTCTGGGGAAGGTTCATTCACAGCACATTTCCAAAGGGGCGTCACCAACGGACGTCGCTCAAATGCCTCTGGGCGCAATTGGATAAACCTCAAACCAATCAGAGCGATCGTCATCATGTAAAGCCCGCCTCAACGTTTGTGATCGGTGCCTCGATTTGTAAAAATTGGAAATGAGCTTGAACGGGCTCTTGGCCAGACGGACTTGCAGAGCAAATCTCTAATTTTCCAGAAGTTCGTCAGGGTTTTCCCGGGCTAGAGGGAAACTCCATTTCAGTGTAATTTCCCTGCCCGGTTCAGTTAGCTTTAGTCTACAACTTCAGTCTATGCTGTACCGATTATTCTCCTTCTTCCTAGCCACAGCACTCTGCCACCCCTAACAGCAAGGGAATGGTTTATTTATCCTGGACTATTTAAGTAAAGCAAGAAATGTAAAAACAATTGTAAGAAAATAAAGTAATTTCGTATAAAGTAAAGGTAAAAAAAGTTAAAATTGAAAATCTGTGTACGTGTGTGTGTGACACAGACAAACTCAAGGTATGCAAGGACACTGTCCTTTGGACTTTTAATGACATCCATGCTCAAACTCTAAGACTTCCACTATTGAACTTCCAGTGTGTGGCACACTCAGAAAAACACCAGTGTTGGGGGGACACCGTGGTTAGTAAAGACCATCCATACTGAATAGAGGACATTTCCACCATAGCTGCAAGATGTTTACTAAAACACTGAAAATTGTGTTCCATGGAACATCACAGTACTTCTAACCATTGGTCAATTTCGGAACACAGGTAAATTCAAACTCACCTCACAAGCAGAGTCGTTTGGCGCGGCTCTGGATGATTGACACTCTGATCTTGATTCGGTCTCTGTACAAGGGAACACAGGGAAATTCAGTGCTTGGCTTTCCTCAAGTCATAAAACCACATACAGGCATAACATACTCAACTCACATACCTGACAGACAATATTCTAGTCAAAATATACATCAAGACATAAAATGATCATCTAAAAATGGCCTGATATTGCTACATGTTTTTCATGCTGCAAACCCTTAGCAGACATGACATGCATTGCCAAAAGTTAACAACATTTACTCAAAACTAGAACTGACCACTGGCAAGATCTGTTGAGAACACAGGGGGTGACACCTCCTGGTGCTGGACACCAACTTCTCCAATCCCCTCTTTCGCAGAAGAAGTGCCACATTGTCCTCTGACACAGTGCACCTAAAAAAAGAACAGCAATAAGCAAAGATGAATAGGCATCAACTGGTACAGATGATAATACTACATACGTGCAAAGACAGAATATTTAACAAGATTTAGCAACCATTTTGTATAAGGGAGGCATGTCACTGCATAACAAATTTCAGCATCAAGCCACAGAAAACAGCTGACAACGCACCATATAGGCACACATATATGCCACAACTAAGAATGTGTATTAAAGAGAGGAGACGCTGTTCCTTAACTAGCCACTTTACAAGCAGGTGCTGTAGTTTCTACATCTGTGTGTGACACAGAGGAATATTCATGTTATGTGAGGACAGTTTGTAACACAGACAAACTCAAGGTATGCAAGGACACTGTCCTTTGGACTTTTAATGACATCCATGCTCAAACTCTAAGACTTCCACTATTGAACTTCCAGTGTGTGGCACACTCAGGAAAACACCAGTGTTGGGGGGACACCGTGGTTAGTAAAGACCATCCATACTGAATAGAGGACATTTCCACCATAGCTGCAAGATGTGAGAATAACCATTCCTCACTACCCCTGCTGTCATTTTATTGGAACAAAACTTCTCTACAGGCGCGGAGGAACTACACAATGTTTGAAGCTCACCATTGCTATAAAAATGAAAATGCCAACAGGAATCTCTACCTATCAAAGGCTTTGCGTAACACTAAAAGCTAAACTTCAGGGTAAATCAACCCATAGACCTGTTGTTTGAGGTTACCGAGTGCTGAACATTTTTTACAACATAGATTAAAAGCGAAACAGCAGGTAATGCAAACTGATAGGGGTAGGAAACTAGGCTGGTTGACACCAGACCCTTCTCAGTTGTAACTGAGAGTGGGTCTGGGGAAGGTTCATTCACAGCACATTTCCAAAGGGGCGTCACCAACGGACGTCGCTCAAATGCCTCTGGGCGCAATTGGATAAACCTCAAACCAATCAGAGCGATCGTCATCATGTAAAGCCCGCCTCAACGTTTGTGATCGGTGCCTCGATTTGTAAAAATTGGAAATGAGCTTGAACGGGCTCTTGGCCAGACGGACTTGCAGAGCAAATCTCTAATTTTCCAGAAGTTCGTCAGGGTTTTCCCGGGCTAGAGGGAAACTCCATTTCAGTGTAATTTCCCTGCCCGGTTCAGTTAGCTTTAGTCTACAACTTCAGTCTATGCTGTACCGATTATTCTCCTTCTTCCTAGCCACAGCACTCTGCCACCCCTAACAGCAAGGGAATGGTTTATTTATCCTGGACTATTTAAGTAAAGCAAGAAATGTAAAAACAATTGTAAGAAAATAAAGTAATTTCGTATAAAGTAAAGGTAAAAAAAGTTAAAATTGAAAATCTGTGTACGTGTGTGTGTGACACAGACAAACTCAAGGTATGCAAGGACACTGTTCTTTGGACTTTTAATGACATCCATGCTCAAACTCTAAGACTTCCACTATTGAACTTCCAGTGTGTGGCACACTCAGAAAAACACCAGTGTTGGGGGGACACCGTGGTTAGTAAAGACCATCCATACTGAATAGAGGACATTTCCACCATAGCTGCAAGATGTTTACTAAAACACTGAAAATTGTGTTCCATGGAACATCACAGTACTTCTAACCATTGGTCAATTTCGGAACACAGGTAAATTCAAACTCACCTCACAAGCAGAGTCGTTTGGCGCGGCTCTGGATGATTGACACTCTGATCTTGATTCGGTCTCTGTACAAGGGAACACAGGGAAATTCAGTGCTTGGCTTTCCTCAAGTCATAAAACCACATACAGGCATAACATACTCAACTCACATACCTGACAGACAATATTCTAGTCAAAATATACATCAAGACATAAAATGATCATCTAAAAATGGCCTGATATTGCTACATGTTTTTCATGCTGCAAACCCTTAGCAGACATGACATGCATTGCCAAAAGTTAACAACATTTACTCAAAACTAGAACTGACCACTGGCAAGATCTGTTGAGAACACAGGGGGTGACACCTCCTGGTGCTGGACACCAACTTCTCCAATCCCCTCTTTCGCAGAAGAAGTGCCACATTGACCTCTGACACAGTGCACCTAAAAAAAGAACAGCAATAAGCAAAGATGAATAGGCATCAACTGGTACAGATGATAATACTACATACGTGCAAAGACAGAATATTTAACAAGATTTAGCAACCATTTTGTATAAGGGAGGCATGTCACTGCATAACAAATTTCAGCATCAAGCCACAGAAAACAGCTGACAACGCACCATATAGGCACACATATATGCCACAACTAAGAATGTGTATTAAAGAGAGGAGACGCTGTTCCTTAACTAGCCACTTTACAAGCAGGTGCTGTAGTTTCTACATCTGTGTGTGACACAGAGGAATATTCATGTTATGTGAGGACAGTTTGTAACACAGACAAACTCAAGGTATGCAAGGACACTGTCCTTTGGACTTTTAATGACATCCATGCTCAAACTCTAAGACTTCCACTATTGAACTTCCAGTGTGTGGCACACTCAGAAAAACACCAGTGTTGGGGGGACACCGTGGTTAGTAAAGACCATCCATACTGAATAGAGGACATTTCCACCATAGCTGCAAGATGTTTACTAAAACACTGAAAATTGTTTTTCCATGGAACATCACAGTACTTCTAACCATTGGTCAATTTCGGAACACAGGTAAATTCAAACTCACCTCACAAGCAGAGTCGTTTGGCACGGCTCTGGATGATTGACACTCTGATCTTGATTCGGTCTCTGTACAAGGGAACACAGGGAAATTCAGTGCTTGGCTTTCCTCAAGTCATAAAACCACATACAGGCATAACATACTCAACTCACATACCTGACAGACAATATTCTAGTCAAAATATACATCAAGACATAAAATAATAATCTAAAAATGGCCTGATATTGCTACATGTTTTTCATGCTGCAAACCCTTAGCAGACATGACATGCATTGCCAAAAGTTAACAACATTTACTCAAAACTAGAACTGACCACTGGCAAGATCTGTTGAGAACACAGGGGGTGACACCTCCTGGTGCTGGACACCAACTTCTCCAATCCCCTCTTTCGCAGAAGAAGTGCCACATGGACCTCTGACACAGTGCACCTAAAATAAAACACTCAAACCTTTAAGTTTATGACACTCAAATGATGTAGACAGGGGAACAAAATGTTAAATGATGACTATCTGTACCGACAAAGATTTTCAGACTGTATCTGCAGTATAATTGTAATTCATTGATAAATATGTCCCTTACGTAACTACATAATTTCTAAACATTCATACATCCCGAAATAAACAGCTGAATTCAAACTAACCTCATGCTCAGGGCTGTCTGGTGTGGGACTGGATGACTGACACTCTGCTCTCAATGCGGTATCTGTTGAAGAGAACACAGGACATGAAGGCACAGTGCTTTGCAAGACCCCAGTATTTACCAGGCATTGCTCATTCAAGCAGGGACTCACCTCTGAATAAGTCTGAAGAGAAAACATTGGGTTCCAAGTCATGGGCGTGGTCACCAAGCTCTGCAACGGAGTGTTGGCCAGAAGGGAAGCTTGCACCACTGAGCTGTGTCTAAACAAGTTAAACAGAAAAATGCACATGTGAACTTGGACATCAACACAATTGTGTTATTGTACAGTTGAACTGACTAAGACAGAGTAACAATTTAAAATGTTCTGACCCTTGAATATGATTGGCTGGATCACATTTGAAAAAAATTCTAAATGACCCACCTCTTTACGCCAGGGCCATTCTTTCCCACCATAGTCATAAGTGATTTCAGTTCCTGCCGTAATTTCCTTCAGTGCAAAAAGGCAGAGATGTGGCTTCCCTTCTGCTTCGATCAACTTCATTTTGCAATTTGGTGACTTGTGCTCATCGTTTACCAGTCGTCCAAATGACCCATCTTCAAGTGCTCCATCAATACTGCAGATTTACAAACATCATGCACTAAACAGACGTTTATAGTGACACACTTTTGAATTGTACTTTAATTTGTAAGCAACTACACTAATGCCAACATACAATACAAGTATAGTTGTTCGATGCACAGTTGATAAGTTAAAGTGCAACATGAGATCTTTACTTCAGAAATCCTGACTTCTCACTATAGAAATCTAAACATATCAGTCATTCTGAACCTACCACCATGTCTTCCGCTTCCATATGAAGTCAAACATGAAGATCGAACATGCATTGTGGTACAGTTTACGTCTATGTCCAGCTTCAGCTGCATCAATGAGCTCCCCTCTATACTCCACCACAAAGTCTCCTTGATTGAAAACAGCTAAAGTGAAGATACCACGACCTGCAGACACAACCTTATTAGAGACACTGGGCTAGCAGACTATCCATTGGATACAACTCAGCACTGCAAATAATCACATAAAATTGAATTATTCTTATAAATTGCTACAATGCAATGTTTAGAATACAGCAACAGACAGGCCCACTATTAACTACAATACTATTAACAACTTTAATTTATTTAATGTTTGTACAATTAATAGTCAGACTGAAAACCACTGGTCATAATATCAATTCAAGATATTATGACCGTGTAACCCCTCAGTCTAGCCTACAGTGTGCCAAAGCCACTCACCTTTAACTGGATTAATATATTTTATTTCTAACATTGAATTCTTGTCTCTTCCTGCAAGGATGTGATTAGTGGCATCCTGAAGGGGAGTAGTTCTCCGTGGCATGACAGAATTTGCTAAGGAAATTAAGAACAAAAACACAACTTCACTACTTTTCATCTCACTAATACCATGGATATTCAAACAGTTTCAATTGAGTTCTATGCTTTCATAACATTCAAATAAGATTTCCCTGCTGTCAGTATATCAATATATTTTAAGTTCTGTGAGGGGACATACACAGACAAACAGATGGACACAAGGGTCTAATTTCAATACCCTAAAACATTAGACCCCGGTTTCACAGACAAGGCTTAAGCTAGTACCAGACTAAAATGCATGTCTGAGCTGTTTTAACTGAAAGCAACTTGCACTGACATATCTTAAACTATGTCAGTGTCATTGTTTTGTGTCAAGATGCACATCAGTAATGTATTTTTCTAAGGCACGTTTATAAGGTCTAATCCTGGCTTAATCTAAACCCTGTCTGTGAAACCGGGCTTTAGATCTCTTAGAAATGTAATGTGCTTCACTAATACAACTATAAGAGTACAAAACAATATAATGCAATTTAAAAAGGTAACACTTTACAATATTATGTAAACAAATATGTGCAGTGTATACTGAATAATGTGTCCTGTCATCCCTGTTACTCTTGTCAGTCCTGTTACTATGACATCAATCCTGTTACTGTCATTAATTTCATTAAAATTATATTTGTAATGGCCTTCCATGTTTTTCCATTGAAACCCTATCTATATTGTATTTTGGACAAAGCCCTTCTTTTAATAATCTCTCTTGTAAATATATATTTTTTTTTTCTTAATTGACATGTGATCACCCTCCAAAATGTGTATGTTCTTGGTCATCTGAATGGCAAATTTAAGATTGAAAACAATCCCAGTGAAAAGAGGGACTATATATGTGAAAACTATAACATAGTTCTAATTAAAACTATTGATATAGTAACGCATGTGGCTGTAACAGGCATGACAAAAATATCAAAACATGAGGTAAATAGTCATAAAATAAAATAAACACATAGCCTGAGATGGCACAATACAATGTATTGTCCTTTTAAGCTGTCTTTATTTCATGGATATTTAAAACAAATCGATTAAACTTATTTTATTTTGTAATTTGTCAAAGTTGAAAAGGCCCTGATTGCGTGGTGATGGGTCACGGTCATTACCCGTTTTACTGTTAAGTTTAACTTTGTATTGTTGTTATTTGTATGTCGCTTTGGACAAAAGCGTCTGCTACATATCATAACATTAACCACAACCATAACCATACTTGTCATTGGAACTTATTAAAACGTTGTTTTTATTGATTTCTTACCTGCTCTCCACAACGTGCAAATCCAGAACTCCTGGGAAAATGAATCAGCTGATGACCGACGTAGCTCTCACCTATCCAGCCAATCAAAATGAGTTATGCAAAATGAGCATGCGCAGTGTTGAATTAGCGTCTAATTTCGCGCGTTGTGTATAATTTCCCGCGTTTGTGTATAATTTCCCGCGCCTGTGTGTCGCAACATGCAGGGACCACGACAACAGATAGGGGGCAGTGGCGGACACACAAATATACAAAATATGTCAGGTTTTTGGTACACAAAGACTTTTGAGAAAATCACTTTTTGGGTAATAAGACATGCTGAGAAAAGGTTTTATAAGGTTTATTTTTATGAGGACAGCCAACTGTCCTCCCATACCAGAGGGTCCTCATTGCTCTTTGAAATGTCTTGTAATTTGTCCTTCTATGCCGCCAAACAAACACACACACACACACACACACACACACACACACACACACACACACACACACACACGTTACAGTTGATGTCATTGGAAAATTGTGCCTTTCAAAGGGGATGAACCCTTCCTCACATACTGTAACTAACCCTATTCAAGCTCTTCCTCAAACACTAGCGGTGCAGAAATACTGTTGATTACAATCAAATACGCCCTCACTACTACGGGGAAACGACAAAACCAGGGCCATCATTCTTGGCACCCTTGATAAAGATGATAAAAAATGCCTCTATAAAATAAATACAAATACTGAGCTATATTGCAGGCGCAATTTAAAACAATTATTTTATACTAATACAATTGCTCAGAGAAGGAGATTTTGTTTAACAAGTAATAAAAAATAAAAAATGCACAAGTGTCCATTATTGGCAGCCCTGTTTTCAATACTCAAGCACCCTACCTTTGCGAGGATAACGACACTGACTTTTTCCAAAATTTTATGAGATTAGAGAACAGATGGGAAGAAATCTTAGACAATTCCGCCATACAGAATGTTTAAAGATCGTTGATATCCTTCACCTGTGCTTATGGACTTCCCTATTCAATTCAAACCACAAGTTTTCAATGGGGTTCAAGTCCGGATGTGTGCTTGGGGTTATAGTCTTGCTGAAAGACCCACTTGCGGCCAAGCATCAGCCTCCTGGCAAAGGCAACCAGGTTTTTAGCTAAAAGGTCCTGGTAAAGTTCATGATGCCGTTGATCTAAACAAAGGCCACAAGACCTGCGGAAACAAAATAATCCCATAACAACAAAGATCCTCCACCATATTTTACCGTAGGCATGTGTTTTTATTTATTTAACCTTAATATAACTAGGAAAGTCTCTTAAGAACAAATTCTTAATACAATGACGGCCTACCCCGGACGACGCTGGGCCAATTGTGCGCAACCCAATCGGATGTGACAGCCTGGATTCGAACCAGAGACTGTAGTGAATCCTCTTGTACTGAAATGCAGTGCCTTAGAGTGCCTTAAACCACTGCGCCACCTGGGAGGTACTTTTCGCAATGCTAGCTGCGTTACTACAGATCCTGGTTCGATACCGAGCTGTCACAAACCGGCCCCGACCGAGAGACTAATGAGGCGACGCACAACTGACCCAGCGTCTTCCGGGTTAGGGGAGGGTTTGGCCTTTTGGACCCAGAGGGTCCCCCGTGTTGAGGATCAGCGTGGCAGATGTGTTGTTACCTACCCTGACCACCTGGGGGCGGCAGTCAGGAAGTCCAGGATCCAGTTGCAGAGGGAGGTGTTTAGTCCCAGGGTCCTTAGCTTAGTGATGAGCTTTGAGGGCACTATGGTGTTGAACACTGAACTGTAGTCAATGAATAGCATTCTCACATAGGTGTTCCTTTTGTCCAGGTGGGAAAGGGCAGTGTTGAGTGCAATAGAGATTGCATCATCTGTGGATCTGTTGGGGCGGTATGTAAATTGGAGCCATGACCAGCCTTTCAAAGAACTTCATGGCTACAGACGTGAGTGCTACGGGTTGGTAGTAATTTAGGCATGTTACCTTAGTGTTCTTGGGCACAGGAACTGGTGGTCTGCTTGAAACATGCTGGTATTACAGACTCAGTCAGGGACAGGTTGAAAATGTCAGTGAAGACACTTGGTAAGCGCATGCTCGTACACGTCCTGGTAATCCGTCTGATTACAATTCAATCTTAGTCCTGTATTGACTCTTTGCCTGTTTGATGGTTCGTCGGAGGGCATAGCGGGATTTCTTATAAGTGTCTGGGTTAGAGTCACGCTCCATGAAAGCGGCAGCTCTTCCCTTTAGCTTAGTGCGGATGTTGCCTGTAATCCACGGCTTCTGGTTGGGATATGTACGTTTGGTCACTGTGGGGACGAAGTCATCGATGCACTTATTGATGAAGCCAGTGACTGATGCCATCGGAAGAATCCCGGAACATATTCCAGTCTGCGGTCTTAGTGCCAGCATCGGTTTGTGGTGGTAAATAGACAGCTACGAAAAATATAGATAAACTCTTGGTATATAATGAGGTCTACAGCTTATCATGAGGTACTCTACCTCAGGCAAGCAACTTAATAGATTTTGTGCACCAGCTATTTACAAACATACAAAGACCGCCACCCCTTGTCTTACCGGAGTCTGCTGTTCTATCTTGCCGGTGCAGTGTATACCCCACCAGCTGTATGTTATCCATGTCGTCGTTCAGCCACGAATCGGTGAAACATAAATATTACAGTAAATGTCCCGTTGGTAGGATATCCGTGATTGTAGTTAGTATATTTTGTTTTCCAATGATTGTATGTTGGCTAATAGGACTGATGGTAAAGGCAGATTACTCTCCATCAGATCCTTACAAGGCACCCCGACCTACGTCTTTCTCATGCCAATGACAGGGATTTGGGCCTTGTCGGGTGTCAATCCTTCGCGTCCGACACGTTAAAGAAAGAATCTTTGGTCAGTACTCGCTGTCCTGATATCCAGAAGCTCTTTTCGGTTATAAGAGACTGTTGCAGAAACATTAAGTACAAAATAAGTTACAAATAACGCAAACAAACACACAATAGCACAATTGATTAGGAGCCCGTAAAAACGGTAGCCATCTCCTCCCGCGACATTCTATTACACTTCGATTGGATTGGAACCGGTACTCTGGTTAGATGACATGAAAATAAAGCTCTTTGGCAATGCATACTAGAGGTGGGTCTTGCATTGAAAAAGAAAGCATATGCTGAAAAATACCTCATACATACGGTAAAAGATTGTGGTGGATCTGATGTTATGGGGTTCCAGAGGCAGTAGTGAGTGTTGCAACAGAGGACATACGATTTGTATGTATTTTTATATTCCATGCCTTTTTGAACCTC
This sequence comes from Thymallus thymallus, assembly GCA_023634145.1. NCBI lineage: Eukaryota > Metazoa > Chordata > Actinopteri > Salmoniformes > Salmonidae > Thymallus > Thymallus thymallus. The sequence continues at coordinate 42,031,325 of CM042393.1, forward strand.
CCTTTCTTCATGTGTTCAATACTTTTTCCCTGTGTCATTTCACATTATTGCACATAACTTAATTTCTGAACTTATTTGTTTTGGTTTCTTTGTATGTATGGATTACTTGGGTTGTTACCAACATCTGGTGAACATTTCATGTCAATAGCACCTTTGGAAATATATTTACTGAGAAAAATGGTGACGTGTTCAATACTTATTTCACCCGCTGTATGTAATGTCGGAATGGAAATTATAGTGATGACACACCAGTGAATGATTGATTGAAAGTTTTGTATTGTACAAACGTAATGAGTAAGAAGTGTTTATTTGAATGAAACGTTTGCATGATAGGCCTATAAGACATTGAGTATCCTAAATAAAGTGATAGAACGACATCATAAATGAATGTGACCAGCAGCACAGAAAGTACTTAGACTGGATTAAACTATGGGTACCCACACATAACATTTGCTTATGCATGACATACTAGCATAGTAATCAAAGCAGGACAACTAGCCGCACAATGGATTATGGTTGTCATGACGCTAGCCCTCTCCTGTTACGAGGGGGGGGGTTTATGACTTAACAACATCATAAATTCCTGGCAGAGGCCCTCTCCTCCCTTGCAACATGCAGTATGGAGGAGAGAGAGTCACAGTAAGACAAAGGGATTCTCACGCCCAATTCTACTACATCCCAGAATTTGAGAATTGGACAGTATTCCTAATTTAGAGAATGTGTAAACGGTCAGTGAGGAAGCCAGCTAAGACTCTATTCACATTGTTTCATTCTTGTGACCTCAGGAAAGACAATAGAGCCACTTTACCCTAACTCTGTGTATACAGGTCCCTCAATTATGAGCCGTGAATGTTGGATAAAATGTTTGACTAAGTATAAGAATACGTTTGAAAAGATTGGGATTTAAGTCTTCTAAAATGAAAATTGTTTGTTGTACACTAACCTCTCACACCACGAAGACCCGGAAGACTACAAGGACAATTGCGACCTCGACTGGGCAAACCAGAGCCTCACAACTTAAGGTAAATACAATGCATTGCTTTTTCGGACGAGAGGGTGCTAGTGGCACATGTATTGGTATTTAGATGAGCAGAGCTTCCCATGTCCGATAGAGAACAAATTCCTTGGTCTTTCACCCCATTTCCCCTCTGAATCGATCGTGTTATAACCAAACTGTTTGTTTAGTCCTCTAGAGACTGTATTTACCGTATAATGTTATGATGCATTGTATATTCTGTAATTTTTTAATTAGCTAGTAAATAAATAATTGAGCCAATTTGTGTATGGATAATTCATAGTAAAGACTTGGTTCGTGCAGACTAGGATTTTACCACAATCAGAATGAGACTGATACGAGGTAAAATTCATTAATAAACAACTTATCAAAAGAGATAAAATATCAAAAGTTATTTTTTCGGGAATTAATAACTCTGTAAACGACACATTTCATTGGTGCCCCGACTTCCTAGTTAATCAATGTTTACATGACTAGTTTAAATCACAAAATAATTAAACCTAGAGAATTGATTTGACCTTTAATGATAAGTCACAGACAAGACATGGTCATTGTAGTTAATTATTGTGTTTTCTACGCTAAACTATGTAAAACATTGGCCTAGTACATCGCACAGGTCGGGCATGATCCGATTTATCTCTAGAGGAACCGCAGTGCAATGTGCGCATCGAGTTCACAGAAAAAAAAATGAACGGAATGGAATTCAAGACGTCTGTCAATTAGTTGTTTAAAAAAAAAAGAAAAATAACCAACATTTCAGTTAATCGCTCAGCACAGAGAGAGAGAGAGACTGAAGACTATATAGTCTAGTTTAGGAAGGGAATGGCTTATGGAAACAAGGTGTTCATCAAATACTGCAAGAAGTAGAGGCAGAAGTGGTTTAACTTAACAAAAGATGCGCATGTAGATGTCTGTGGCGATGCCTGCCCTCTTGCTCTTCAGCACAGGACTCATGACCCCCAGCATGGCCTGTAAATTTGGCCTTGTGTTTTAAGTTATTGTCCTGCTGAAAGGTGAATTCATCCCCCAAGGTGAAAAGCAGATTGAACCAGGTTTTCCTCTAGGATGTTGCCTGTGCTTAGCATCATTCCATTTAATTTTTATCCTGGAAAACTCCCCCAGTCCATAACGATTACAAGCATACCCGTAACATAATGCAGACACCACCGCTTGAAAATATGGAGAGCGGTACTCAGTAATGTGTTTGATTGAATTTGCCCCAAACGTAACACTTTGTATTCAGGAATAAAAGTGAATTGCCTTGCCACATTTTTTACAGTATTACTTTAGTGCCTTGTTGCAAACAGGAAGCATGTTTTATTCTGTACAGACTTCCTTCTTTTCACTCTGTCATTTAGGTTACGGGCCGACTCTACTCTCTGTATAGATCAATGATGTCGCTCTCGCTGCTGGTGACTCTCTGATCCATCTCTACGCAGACGACACCATTTTGTATACATCTGGCCCCTCTTTGGACACTGTGTTAACTAACCTTCAAACAAGCTTCAATGCCATACAACACTCTTTCCATGGCCTCCAACTGCTCTTAAATGCTAGTAAAACTAAATGCCTGCTTTTCAATCGAACGCTGCCCGCACCTGCCCACCGGACTATCATCACTACTCTCGACGGGTCTGACTTAGAATTCGTGGACACCTACAAATACCTAGGCGTCTGGTTAGACTGTAAACTCTCCTTCCAGACTCACATTAACCATCTTTCACTAAACATGCCCTCGTAAAACTGACTATTCCAACCGATCCTTGACTTCGGCGATGTCATTTACAAAATAGCCTCCAACACTCTACTCAGCAAATTGGATGTAGTCTATCACAGTGCCATCCGCTTTGTTACCAAAGCCCCATATACTACCCACCACTACGACCTGTATGCTCTCGTTGGCTGGCCCTCACTACATATTAGTCGCCAAACCCACTGGTTCCAGGTCATCTATAAGTCTTTATTAGGTAAATCCCCACCTTATCCTAGCTCACTGGTCACCATACATACAATGGTCAGGATTGGCGCCGCCCTGCTGGTTGCATGTTAAGCAGCTCCCATTGTTTTTGCGTTAATTGTTGTTTTAGTATGTTTTCAGTTTTTCATGAGTTTTTTTGCAACAGTTGAACTATAATAGTTCAGGATTATGGAGTGCTACTGTTTTACGAAGGTTTTAACGGTCCTTTTTATCACTGAGGCACTATTTATTTTTCTCAGCAACGAAACATTCACGCGAGTCCTCAATTATTTACAACCAAGCCCAGATCCTGGATTTATAACACACAGCGCTGCTGCACCCCAGGGAAAAGTTTGATATTCCGGACGAGTTGAAAAGGCGAAAGCGTGGACGTAGGGCCGGATTGAAGTGTAAGGCAAGCTAAGGAAGTACAAGCCTGCTATACCGTCTATCATTATGGGCAACGTGAGATCGCTGCATAACAAGATGGACGAGCTTCAGGGCCTGGTTCTTGGACAAAGAGACTACAAGGATGCTAGCCTATAGTTTTTTACTAAGACTTGGCTGAATGATAACATCCCCATAGAGAACCTCACTATCGGGGGGTTCCGGACCATCAGAGCGGACAAGGATAGCGCTTCTTCCAGTAAGAGCAAGGGAGGGGGGGCTGGCATTATTAGTTAACAACAGATGGTGTCATCCGAACCATATTACTCTTAAGGAAGAGTTTTGTAGCCCGGACATTGAGCTGTTAGCCGTTAGCCTGAGACCCTACTATTTGCTGAGGGAATTCACGGCGGCCATTGCTGTTATTGTTTACATTCCGCCCTCCGCGGACGCAAACACAGCGTGTGACGTCATCCACTATGTTATCGCAAGGTTACAGACAGCGCATCCCAATGCTTTCTTTGCCATTTCGGGGGATTTTAACCATGCATCTCTCTCTTCAACGCTGCCCACGTTCAAACAGTTTGTGAAGTGCCCAACCAGGAATAATACAACTCTGGACTTGTTATATGCGAATATGAAGGATGCAGGTCCTGGGATGTGTTCTGTGAGGCTCATGGGGAGGACATCGATGGACTGACTGCATAACGGACTATATCAATTTTTGTGTAGACAACACTGTACCCACCAGGAAGGTACGCTGTTTTCCAAATAATAAACCCTGGGTCACCAGCGACCTGAAGGCCCTGCTGAATGAGAAGAGGGCCTTCAAGGAGGGGGACAAGGACAAATTGAAATGCATCCAGAGGGAGCTGAAGTTGCAGATTGCTGAGGGGAAGAGAGAGTATAAGGAGAAGATGGAGGACAAGCTGAGGCAGAGCCAGGTGAGAGAGGTGTGGAAGGGTATGAGAAATATCACTGGCTTCAAAAAGTCAAAGAGTGGGCAGATGGAGGGGACCCAGGACAGAGCCAATGAGCCCTGTCCACCTCCCCTCTGTGCTGACAAACTGTGTGGAATACTCCAGCGACCCTTCAACCTTAGCCTGAGCCTAGAAAGGGTCCCTGTGCTGTGGAAAACATCCTGCCTCATCCCAGTGCCCAAGAAGGCGCACCCCACCGTCATGAATGACTTCAAACCTGTAGCCCTGGTGTGTACATCACTGGACCCCCTGCAGTTCACATATCAGCGCAACATCGGGGTGGATGATGTAATCATCTATCTTCAGCAGAGGGCCTACTCTCAGGTTGCACTGTGAGGTTTTTTTTTTTTTTTTTACTTCTCCACCAACACCATTCAGCCACTGGATGAGAAGATGAAGAGGATGAAAGTGGAAGCACGGACTACCTGACTGGTAGGCCACAATTTGTGCGACTACAGAGCTGTGTCAGAACGGGCAGTGAGCAACACAGGGGCACGGTCCTGTCCCCCTTCCTGTTCACCCTCTACACCTCGGACTTCAGATATAACTCTGAAACATGCCACCTATAGAAGTTCTCGGATGACTCCGCTATTGTAGGGTGCATCAGGGGTGGGCAAGAGGAGGTGGCGGAGAGACGGATCCTGGCCAAACTGCTGGCCATCATGGACAACGTCACCCACCCTCTGCATGCCATGGTTATGACGCAGAGGAGCACCTTCAGTCACAGACTGATCCCACCACGGTGTGCCAGAGAGCGCTACAGGAGGTCCTTCCTGCCGGCGGCTATTAGACTATATAATGCCTCACCGGGGTGCCGTGCCGTCGGCAACATAGATCTGGAACTGTTGGGGTGCTAGGACCTAGTTTAACAATTATGCATCCATCCGTGAGTAACTCTGGTCCGTAATCACTCATTCACTCAGGACTTATTTATTAATTCAGGTCTGTATATACATACTCATGTACAGTTGTTATATCATATCACGTGCAATATTGTAAGTAATTCTTGGACTTAACTTACGTAGTCATTCACTCAGGAATGCATATTAGTATCCTGTCAGTTGTATCTTTTTTCATTGCTTTTAGTATATCGAATGTGCAATACGTGCATTTATCTGTTATTAAACCCTGCGCACTAAGGACTGTATTTTAAGGGAATTACTATTATTACCCTAAATTATATCATACACACATTTAGCTATTTAAGTATCTCTTCCTGTCATTTACCTGTACAGTTAATGTAACCATGCAAATATTCACTTACCTGTAAATATAACTGTATATTTAGCTGTACAGCTAATTTAACCATGCAAAATATTAACTTACCTGTTCATTTAGCCAGTCTGTCTATTAAGTAAACTATTATTACCCTCGCTCATATCATATGCATTTTTAGCTACTGAAGTATTTCTCTGCCATCGACCTGTATAGTATAGTTAACCATCCAACATCCACCAATGTATAGTGTACATATTCAGCCAACCACTCATACTATGCAATGTCTTTTTATAGCTTTTTTGCACTCCAGACTTCTTGTATTTCTTTACTTTTTCATACTGCCGCTCTATGTACCATGTATCTGTTTTTTGTGTATTTTCGTTCTGGCATTTTGCACCTGCCCTGTGTTTTGTTGTAGCTGCTTGACAAAGAAATTTCCCCTTGGGGATCAATAAAGTATCTATCTATCTATCTATCTATCTATCTATCTATCTATCTATCTATCTATCTATCTATCTATCTAGCAACACCCACCCGTAGCATGCGCTCCAGCAGGTATATTTCACTGGTCACCCCCAAAGCCAACACCTCCTTTGGCCGCCATTCCTTCCAGTTCTCTGCTACCAATGACTGGAACGAATTGCAAAAATCATTGAAGCTGGAGACTACCATTTCCCTCACTAACTTTAGGCATCAGCTGTCAGAGCATCTTATCGATCACTGCACCTGTATACAGCCCTTCTGTAAATAGCCCACCCTACTACCTCATCCCCATATTATTATTTTTTGCTCATTTACACTCCAGTATCTCTATTTGCACATCTATCAGTCCAGTGTTAATTCTAATTTGTAATTATTTCACCACTATGGCCTATTTATTGTCCTACCTTCCTAACCTTACTACATTTACACACTCTGTATATAGATTCTCTATTGTGTTATTGACTGTACGTTTGTTTATTCTCATGTATAATGAATCAAGGGTGCCAATAATTATGGACCTGACTATATCTGTATTTCACTGTCATGGAAAGACAGAAGCAACAAATTAAACCATGACCTGCCATCCCAGAGATTCAACATCTGTCTGGTTCTGACCCCTTTTGTTTGACGACAATGGGGGTGGAGGTCCGGGGGGAAAGATATACCCTCCTTTGTCCCAATCGCCTAGCGCAGCCAATGATCGAAGCTAACAAAGGCGCAAGTCTGTGCGCAGCAGATAATGGCAGAGAAGAGCATTAACGGTGACTGATGGCACATCATTCAACACATCCATTACCTGAACGATGGGCTCAATGTGAGACTGTGGCAATAAGGTGGAAAGGTTTTTACAAGATCTATAAAAGCCGATTCACACCTTTTAACAGGCTGGCTGTGGGAGGGGCTGTTCATCTGGAGAGTTTAACATTGTGTCAAGATAGACTGGCTGGTTAGGTTTGTTATGGTTCTCTCAGTGCTCACCGTCATGTGGCAGTGGATGTAGTTCTGGAGAGCACAGGACAGGTCCAGCATCTTTGACTTGAGGCTCTGCAAAACCTGCCAAAAACATAGACCATATAGTATCTTGTTTGGAGACTAATACTTGATAATACAGATAAAATGGAGGCATTCTAAAAGAAACAACCCAATATTGTTAATCCTATGCAAATCATCGATGCCATTCATGGCTTTAAATGTTGTTATTTTTTTTACATTACCTTTTAACATAACATTTCTCTGATGACAACACCTCAAGGATCCCTCTCAAGGTATATCAAAACAACTCATAAACAAGTCATATAGACCGTGAAGACAGACGAACACTACGTACCGGAGTCCTGGGATAGGCCAGCTGCGCATCTCTCAGCATCTCCTTGGAGATACTCAGACCCTCTTCCAGGAGAGAGTACACCCCTTTACACGTCCCCTCCAACAGAGACAGGGCCACAGACTGCACAATGACAACCACCACTTTTCAGAGACCACTTTCTTGACCCTCCGCAAACGAGCGTAATTAGCCATGCTAATTTTATATATATCAAATATATCAAGATACATTTAGGATTATTGTGAATTTGGAGATGCATCATGGCATCGTTATTTCCACCAAAGCGCCACAAAGCCTTCATGCCCGCTCTTATCCATTCTCAATCATTATGAGAAAGGCAGTACATGGTGAAAGTGTGAAAGACACAGACGGTGTGGTAACGTTTACCTTGCCTGTGGCCTCGGAGCCCAGCTCGGTCACGTGGAGCCGGGTGGCGGTAAGCGCGGCCAGGTGGCTGATGACGAGCAGTGCAGTGTCCAGACACTGACCACTCTTCCTGTGGGCCTCGGTCACCATGGACGAGATCTCAGAGTCACAGCCCTGGGAACACACAGGAATAGGATGTTAAATAAAGAACTGGTAAATTAATTAAATTGTATTTTATACATGTCTTTTCCTAAATACCACAGACTTTGCTGATAACTACTACTTTATTAAGTAAAAATGTACTTGGTTTTTAATTAAAGTCACTCTGGAGTTTGATATATTTTCTCAAATGTAAAATAAATGTACTCATACTATCTGTGAATGAGAAGCCATATCGTATTTGAATGAATACATAAATGAACCAGGGAAAAAAGCTTAAAGGCTAATGACTAGCAAATGAAAAAAATAAAAGTTTAAAGAAATAGGGTGAGATGGGAAGGTTTAAAAATGTGTTTTTTTTGCCGGCACTGGTTAGGAATGTTAGATTGTGCCTTCAGAAAGTATTCACACCCTCGACTTTAGGCTATGTTGTGTTACAGACTGAATTCAAATATATTTTATTTGTCACTGGCATACACACAATGTCCAAGTGGAATGATGTTTTTAGAACATTTTACTAATTAATTAAAAGCTGATATGTCTTGAGCCAATAAGTATTCAACCCCTGTTATGGCAAGCCTAAATAGGTTCAAATGTACTTAACGAGTCACATAACATTGATGTAACTCCACAATACTAATCTAACTGACAGAGTGAACAGAAGGAAGTCTGGACAGAATAAAACATGCTTCCTGTTTACAACAAGAGATTAAAGAAATAACAAAAAAGTACTTTATTGATCCCCGAGGGGAAATTTCTTTGTCAAGCAGCTACAACATCAAAAACACAGGGCAGGTGCAAAATGCCAGAACGAAAATACACAAAAGACAGATACACGATACATGATACATAGAGCGGCAGAATGAAAAGGTATAGAAATACAAGAAGTCTGGAGTGCAAAAAAAGCTATAAAAAGACATAGTATGGGTGGATGGCTGAATATGTACACTATACATTGGTGGATGTTGGATGGTTAACTATACTATACAGGTCGATGGCAGAGAAATACTTCAGTAGCTAAAAATGCGTATGATATGAGTGAGGGTAATAATAGTTTACTTAATATTCAGACTGGTTAAATGAACAGGTAAGTGAATATTTGCATGGTTAAATTAACTGTACATGTAAATGCTTAAATAGCTAAATGTGAGTATGATATAATTTAGGGTAATAATAATTCCCTTAAAATACTGTACTTAGTGCGCAGGGTTTAATTACAGATAAACTACGAAATGCAATGAATTACTTACAATATTGCACGTGATATGATATAACAACTGTACATGAGTATGTATATACAGACCTGAATGAATAAATACGTCCTGAGTGAATGAGTGATTACGGACCAGAGTTACTCACGGATGGATGGATGCCTAATTGTTAAACCACCAATGTATAGTGTACATATTCAGCCAACCACCCATACTATGTCTTTTTATAGCTTTTTGCACTCCAGACATCTTGTATTTCTATACCTTTTCATTCTGCCGCTCTATGTATCGTGTATCTGTCTTTTGTGTACTTTTGTTCTGGCATTTTACACCTGCCGTGTTTTTGATGTAGCTGCTTGACAAAGAAATCTCCCCTCGGGGATCAATAAAGTACCTATCTATCTATCTATCTATCTATCTATCTATCTATCTATCTATCTATCTATCTAGGTCCTAACACCCCAACAGTTCCAGGTCTATGTTGCTGCCGCTCCTGTAGCGTTCTCTAGCATGCCGTGGTGGGATCAGTCTGTGACTGAAGGTGCTCCTCTGCATCATAACCATGGCATGCAGAGGGTGGGTGACGTTGTCCATGATGGCCAGCAGTTTGGCCAGGATCCGTCTCTCAGTCACCTCCTCTAGTGTCAAGGCTCATCCCCAGAACAAAGCTAGCCATCCTGATCAGCTTATTTACCCGAGAAGCATCACTGGCCTTTATGTTGGCGCCCCAGCACACCATTGCAAAAAAGATGGCACCACAGACTGGTAGAAAGTATGCAGTAGTTTATTGCACACGTTGAAGGACCTGAGCCTCCTCAGAAAGTAGAGTCGGCTATGGCCCTTTTTGTACAGGGCCCTGGTGTTAAAAGCCCATTCCAGCCTGCTGTCCATATGGACTCCCAGGAACTTGTTAGACCCAACCATTTCCACATCCATCCCCTGTATAGGGACTGCAGTCAGTTGGGCCTTGGTTCTCCTGAAGTCCACAACCATCTCCTTTGTTTTGCTGATGTTGAGCTGAAGGTAGTTCTGCTCACACCACAACTCAAAGTCACTGATTGCACTCCTGTACTCCTCCTCCTGCCCACCCCTGATGCACCCTACAATTGCGGAGTCATCCGAGAACTTCTGTAGGTGGCAAGTTTCAGAGTTATATCTGAAGTCCCAGGTGTAGAGGGTGAACCCCTGTGTTGCGCACTGCCCGTTCTGACACAGCTCTGTAGTTGCACAAATTGTAGTAATCCTCTTCATCTTCTCACCCAGTAGCAGGGGCTGAATGGTGTTGAAGGCACTTGAGAAGTCAAAAAACATAACCCTCACAGTGCAACCTGCGTTGTCCTGGTGAGAGTAGGCCCTCTGCAGAAGGTAGATGATTGCATCATCCACCCCGATGTTGCGCTGGTATGCAAACTGCAGGGGGTCCAGTGATGTACACACCAGGGGTCTGAGGTGAGCGAGGACTAACCTTTCCAGGGTCTTCATGATGTGGGATGTTAGCGCTACAGGTCTGAAGTCATTCAGGACAGTGGGGTGTGCCTTCTTGGGCACGAGGCAGGATGTTTTCCCACAGCACAGGGAGTGGAGCTGGAGTATTCCACTGTCCAGGGAGCTGGAGTATTCCACACAATTGATCAGCACAGACCCTAACCACCCTTGGGCTGATGCCATCAGGGCCCACCGCTTTCCACTGATGTAGTCTCTCCAGCTCTCTCTTCACTTGGTTGGTGGTGAAAGCCAGCCCAGGTGGGGTGGTGGGGGGAAGGGGAGCGTTGAGGATCAGTCCAGAGGGAGCAGGGGTGGAGGTGGGGTCACTGATTGTCTCAGTAGAGGTGCTGTGAGCAAAGTGGGGATGGGATAGCCGTGAGGGTGTGTGGTCTGGGGAGCTGGAGGGGAGGTGGACAGGGCCAGTATCAAACCTGTTAAAAAATTGGTTCAGCTCATTAGCTCTGTCCTGGGTCCCCTCCGTCTGCCCACTGTTTGACTTTTTGAAGCCAGTGATATTTCTCATACCCTTCCACACCTCTCTCACCTGGCTCTGCCTCAGCTTGTCCTCCATCTTCTCCTTATACACTCTCTTCACTTCAGCTCCCTCTGGACGCATTTCAATTTGTCCTTGTCCCTCTCCTTGAAGGCCCTCTTCTTCTCATTCAGCAGGGCCTTCAGGTCGCTGGTGACCCAGGGTTTATTGTTTGGGAAACAGCGTACCTTCCTGGTGGGTACAGTGTTGTCTACACAAAAATTAATATAGTCTGTTATGCAGTCAGTAAGTCCATCGATGTCCTCCCCATGAGCCTCACAGAGCACATCCCAGTCTGTTGTTTCAAAACAGTCCTGTAGGGCCTCATTCGCCTCCGGGGACCATCTCCTAATAGTCCTGGTGGTTGCAGGCTGCTGTTGGACCAAAGGCCTGTAGAGTGGGGTGAGGTGGACAAGGTTGTGATCCGATCTACCGAGGGGAGGGAGTGCAGTGGAGTTGTATGCATCCTTCACATTAGCATATAACAAGTCCAGAGTTGTATTATTCCTGGTTGGGCACTTCACAAACTGTTTGAACGTGGGCAGCGTTGAAGAGAGAGATGCATGGTTAAAATCCCCCGAAATGGCAAAGAAAGCACTGGGATGCGCTGTCTGTAACCTCGCGATAATAGAGTGGATGACGTCACACACTGCGTTTGCGTCAGCAGAGGGCGGGATGTAAACAATAACAGCAATGGCCGCCGTGAATTCCCTCGGCAAATAGTAGGGTCTCAGGCTAACGGCTAACAGTTCAATGTCCGGGCTACAAAACTTTTCCTTAAGAGTAATATGGTTCGGATGACACCATCTGTTGTTAAATAATAAAGCCAGCCCACCACCCTTGCTCTTACCGGAAGAAACGCTATCCCTGTCCGCTGTGATGGTCTGGAAACCGTCGATAGTGACGTTCTGTATGGGGATGTTATCGTTCAGCCAAGTCTCAGTAAAACACATTAGGCTCGTTTCACGATAAATCCTTTGCCCACGGACAAGAGCCTCAAGCTTGTCCATTTTGTTATGCAGCGATCTCACGTTGCCCATAATGATAGACAGTATAGCAGGCTTGTACTTCCTCAACTTCGCCTTACACTTCAATCCCACCCTACGTCCACGCCGTCGCCTTTTCAACTCGTCCGGAATATCAAATAAAAAGTCCCTCAGTGATAAAAAGGAACGTTAAAACCTTCGTAAAACCGTAGCACTCCATAATCCTGAACTATTATAGTTCAACTGTAGCAAAAAAACGAAGAGACGAAAAAAACGAACCAAAATGAACTAGAACAATTTATGCACGAACAACGGGAGCTGCTTTACAGGCGACCACTCAGGGCGGCGCCAAACTCACTAAAGTGAGCACTATTTGGTAAAATACCAAGTCCATATTATGGCAAGAACAGCTCAAATAAGCAAAGAGAAACGACAGTGCATCATTACTTTAAAACATGAAGGTCAGTCAATCCAGAACAATTCAAGAACTTTTCAAGTTTATTCAAAATGCAGTCGCAAAAACCATCAAGCGCTATGACGAAACTGTCTCATGAAAACCGCCACAAGCTCCGTGCCATGGGGGATCGGGCCTTCTGCTCAGCCGCTCCGCGCCTGTGGAACTCCCAGACCATCTTTTAAGAAAGCCTAACAACCTTTCCTGTCATTTTTTACTTTTTTGCCTATGTTTTACCTATGTTCTGTTTTAATCTTGATTCATTATGTAGCACTTTGAGATTGACTCTACAAATAAAATATATTATTATAAGTTACCTCTGCTGCAGAGGATAAGTTCATTAGAGTTAACAGCCTCAGATTTCAGCCCAAATAAATGCTTCAGAGTTCAAGTAACAGACACATCTCAACATCAACTGTTCAGAGAAGCCTGTGTGAATCAGGACTTCTTTGTCAAATTGCTGCAAAGAAACCACTACTAAAGGACACCAATAAGAAGAAGAGACTTGCTTTGGCCAAGAAACACGAGAAATGTACATTAGACCGGTGTGAATCTGTCCTTTTGTCTGATGAGTCCAAATTTCCAACCGCCGTGTCTTTGTGAGACGACGAGTAGGTGAAAGGATTATCTCTGCATGTGTGGTTCCCACCGTGAAGAATGGAGGAGGAGATAGATAAGATAGATAAGATAAATACTTTATTGATCCCCGGGGGAAATTTGGGTGTGGGGGTGCTTTGCTGGGGACACTGTCAGTGATTTATTTAGAATTCAAGGCACACTTAACGAGCATGGCTACCACAGCATTCTGCCACGATACGCCATCCCATCTGGTTTGTGCTTAGTGGGACTATCATTTGTTTTTAAACAGGATGACCAAACACATCTCCAGGCTGTGTAAGGGCTAATGGCACTTAACCCTAATTTGCTCCAGAGGCGCCATACAACTATGGCTGACCCTGTAGTTAGGCCGTCATTGTAAATAAGAATTTGTTCCTAACTGACTTGCCTGGTTAAATAAAGTACAAGGGCTATTTGACCAGGAAGGAGAGTGATGGAGTGCTGCATCAGATGACCTGGCCTCCACAATCACCCGACCTCAACCCAATTGATATGGTTTGGGATGAGTTGGACCGCAGAGTGAAGGAAAAGCAGCCAACAAGTGCTCATTATGTGGGAATTCCTTGCAAGACTGTTGTAAAAGCATTCCAAGTTAAGCTGGTTGAGAGAATGCCAAGAGTGTGCAAAGCTGTCAAGGCAAAGGGTGGCTACTTTGAAGAACCTAAAATCCAAAATATATTTGTATTTGTTATATTCGTTTAACACTTTTTTGGTTACTACATGATTCCATACGTGTTATTTCATAGTTTTAATGTCTTCACTAATATTCTACAATGCAGAAAATTGTAAAAATAAAGAAAAACCATTGAATGCGTAGGTGTTCTAAAACTGACAGATATATACACAGTGAGGAGAACAAGTATTTGATACACTGCCGATTTTGCAGATTTTCCTACTTACAAAGCATGCAGAGGTCTGTAATTTTTTATCATAGGTACACTTCAACTGTGAGAGACGGAATCTAAAACATTTTATTGCATGACATAAGTATTTGATCACCTACCAACCAGTAAGAATTCCGGCTCTCACAGACCTGTTAGTTTTTCTTTAAGAAGCCCTCCTGTTCTCCACTCATTACCTGTATTAACTGCACCTGTTTGAACTCGTTACCTGTATAAAAGACACCTGTCCACACACTCAATCAAACAGACTCCAACCTCTCCACAATGGCCAAGACCAGAGAGCTGTGTAAGGACATCAGGGATAAAATTGTAGACCTGCACAAGGCTGGGATGGGCTACAGGGCAATAGGCAAGCAGCTTGGTGAGAAGGCAACAACTGTTGGCGCAATTATTAGAAAATGGAAGAAGTTCAAGATGACGGTCAATCTCCCTCGGTCTGGGGCACCATGCAAGATCTCACCTCGTGGGGCATCAATGATCTTTGTCCCCAATAGAGCTTTTTGGTCTAAACTCCACTCGCTGTGTTTGGAGGAAGAAGAAGGATGAGTACAACCCCAAGAACACCATCCCAACCGTGAAGCATGGAGGTGGAAACATCATTCTTTGGGGATGCTTTTCTGCAAAGGGGACAGGACGACTGCACCGTATTGAGGGGAGGATGGATGGGGCCATGTATCGCGAGATCTTGGCCAACAACCTCCTTCCCTCAGTAAGAGCATTGAAGATGGGTCGTGGCTGGGTCTTCCAGCATGACAACAACCCGAAACACACAGCCAGGGCAACTAAGGAGTGGCTCCGTAAGAAGCATCTCAAGGTCCTGGAGTGGCCTAGCCAGTCTCCAGACCTGAACCCAATAGAAAGTCTTTGGAGGGAGCTGAAAGTCCGTATTGCCCAGCGACAGCCCCGAAACCTGAAGGATCTGGAGAAGGTCTGTATGGAGGAGTGGGCCAAAATCCCTGCTGCAGTGTGTGCAAACCTGGTCAAGAACTACAGGAAACGTATGATCTCTGTAATTGCAAACAAAGGTTTCTGTACCAAATATTAAGTTCTGCTTTTCTGATGTATCAAATACTTATGTCATGCAATAAAATGCAAATGAATTACTTAAAAATCATACAATGTGATTTTCTGGATTTTTGTTTTAGATTCCGTCTCTCACAGTTGAAAAGTACTTATGATAAAAATGACAGACTTCTACATACTTTGTAAGTGGGAAAACCTGCAAAATCGGCAGTGTATCAAATACTTGTTCTCCCCACTGTAATTTATATATACACACACATACTTGAAAATCTATGGCAAGACCTGAAAATGGTTGTCTAGCAATGATTAACAAGAATGGCTTTCCAATATGTGTTGAGTGTTCTTGAAATGTCCAGTCTCAGTCCTGACTTAAACCTGCTTGAAAAATCAGAGACACGGTTTGAATATTGCTGTCCATCAATGACTCCCAACCAAATTTACTGAGCTTGAGCAGTTTTGACAAAAACAATGGATATTATATGTTGTCCTAAGATATAATTGTATTCAAAATGTTTCACAGCTGTAATGGCTGCCAAAGGTGCTTCCACCAAGTATTACCTCTGGGGTGTGAAGACATGCGCAATCAAGACATCTTTGTTTAGTAATTTTTTGTAATAGGGCAAACTGTCTAAAATGTTTCTTTCACATGGAGTAGGTTGTGTATCGGCAGGATTCTTTAAAACATCATTTTAAGGCCGCAAAATGTGAAGACTGTGCTGACTTTCACTAAGCATATATATATTCATTCATTCATTCATGTTGAGACTCGAGGCTCAAGGTTGAGAATTCCCCCACGCTCGTCCATTTCCATACGAGCACTCAAAACAGCTCAGAGCTAAAACCCGTCAATCACTGAGGTGAATTTTGATGAGCCAGTGAGGTGTCAACCCGACTAGATTGAAAAGGATTTTCCTTTTTCAGCGTTTGAATCTTTTCAGATTAACTGGGATAAAAACAGATCATTTGTTAATATCTTTACTGTAATTCACTGTCATTACTTGCACTAAACTAGTCAACAATGCATATGGTGTACTGTACATAGGTGAGTACATGTTGATAGTGCATAGTTCTATCTGTATGTTGTACATTCACATACAGCTGCTACTGTTTTGAATATACCGTGTTCAATAGTTTCAATGCTCCGATGAGTCCTTCAAGAATGGAATACTTGATCCAACCTATATTCATACAGGTCAGTTTCAAAAAGATAACATCTCTTTTTCAAGACATTGTTAATTCTATTGTCGGGTGTATCTAGGTTTTTAAAAGTGCTGACAAAGATGTCTACCTGGATGAGAAGCTGAAAGTAACCACCCATTCTCTTGACTTGGGTCTTGAGCTCCTCTGCGTTGGTGTAGAGGGGTCCGGCTCTGGGCTTGACGCTGGCCACCCACTGCATGGTGATGAACACGGCTCTCTCGATGGCCGAGGTGGCCTTCACCAGCTGTGTCTGAGCCTCTGCATCAAACACAAACACTGGGACATGGAGACAGAATAAATTACAATTACAATCGATTTAGTATTTTCTAAGTGTTATGTGGTGCAAAAAAAACACCTTAGCAAAACTTTTCTTATTGGACGAATTCCAATGGGTCCTTCCCTATTTCTTCCCGTCTGGTTCCTAGTGAAAACATGCTGGATATATGTTTAAAGTTAATTATTATTAAATAGAAGGCAAAAGGCTACGTTTTTCACAATATCAGTATCACAGTACTACCAAGATAGTCGTCGATGTTCCATAGCAAAAACTAAAAAACAGCATGATGTCACTCCTCATTTACTGTGCAGAATGTCAGTCACCTATTACCCTATGGCCAATGAGCACAGCTGAATAATGCAACTTTACCACACTTGCTAAATAACCTATAGGCATAGTATTTATGCTGCAATAGTCTGTTATATCTGGTGTCCTGTCTTGACCGCTCGGTCTCAACCTCAATGCCGGCTATGAAAAGCCAAGTGACAGTTACTCCTGATGTATTTACCTGTTGCACCCTCTACAACCACTGTGATTATTATTTGACCCTGCTGGTCATCTACGAACGTTTGAACATCTTGAAGAACAATCTGTCCTTAATGGCCATGTACTCTTATAATCTCCACCCGAACCAGGAAGAGGACTGGCCACCCCTCAGAGCCTGGTTCCTCTCTAGGTTTCTTCCTAGGTTTTTGCCTTTCTAGGGAGTTTTTCCTAGCCACCGTGCTTCTACATCTGCATTGCTTGCGGTTTTAGGCTGTATAAGCACTTTGTGACATCGGCTAATGTAAAAAGGGCTTTATCAATACTTTAGAAATGTGAATTGCATACAGGTGCAATAATCAACATGCTCTATTCTCACCAATGGGAATACATATTTTGATGTATTTAAAATGACGGCTTACTCTTGTTCCCTCACGTCTTAGAGTAAAGGTTTCACCGCCGACCCGCCACCTCGCCACCGCCAGCAGCTGAAGGCCCGGGGTGGTTTCAATGCCAGCTGCCCCCATAGGGCTACCTGCATACCAGCATCTGGCTCGGAGGATCAATGACGAGGCCATTCCCCAAACTATTTTAATAAAATGTTTATACTTCCATCTAGTCTTGGTTGTTAATTCAGTTAAGCCTGCCATCTATTGAACTGAGTATAGTGACTACGGTTCGGGAAATATCACGATAGTATCGTCTATCGCCGATGTTTAACAGCCTTCGTCGATGGTGAGGACATTGAGATGCGACAGACGATGGCTTAGCCCATTTGGACCTAAAGAATGGAGTTGGGCAGCGGACGGCAGGGCAGCAGAAGTGACACTCCAAGTAATCTGCCTATTACCAAAGAGCATTTCAACAAATAGCCTGTTAAATAAGCCTACAGAACGCAAGAGGAATGCAGGCCAGAAAGAGCGGATAATTCCACCAAAGCTGCAAAATGTCCAGTCGGAAAATATTGTTTCTCGCTTTCTGTCAGATGCACAGGCCTTGAAAAAAAAAATATAGGTTTAGGCTATTATAACAGACACTCCCTAAATACATTGTGTCTAGCAGTACACAGTATCTTTCCATTCAATATGAATACGACTTTGGGCTGGACTGTCATCGTTTTACCCATGCTTTCTCTCCCAATCAGACAACGGATGAATCTAAAACGTAGTTTGAACAATGAAGTAGACAGGCGATTAATAATGAGAGGACAAACACTTGAAAAATCTAATGACAAGTTTAATCAAGTTGAAGTTTATTGATAAATAAATAAGTAAGAATCCCTCCGTGAGGTTGAAAACTAAATGGCCAATAACCGCTTCTCCTACAAGGCCTGTCATAAAAGCTTTATAACAAATTAAAGATATTCTAATAGCCTAAGGTACTGTTGTACTATCATTTCCACTTCCAAATAGAACAAGAATGAGAGTCGGAGTCTATCGGCACAGAGTACATTCAGAAAGTATTCAGACTCTGTTACGTTACAGCCTTATTCTAAAATGTGTTAAATACTACCATTTCCTCACCAATCTACACACGATACCTCATCATTAGGATTACAAAGCAAAAAAAGGTTTAGATATTTTGGCAAATGTATTAAATAAAAAACAGAAATACCTTATTTACATATGAATTCGCTATGAGACTTGAAATTGAGCTCAGGTGCTTCCTGTTTCATTGATCATCCTGGATGTTTCTACAACTTGGTTAGAGTCCACCTGTGGTAAATGCAATTGATTGGACATGATTTGGAAAGGCACACACCTGTCTATATAAGGTCCCACAGTTGACTGTGCATGTCAGAGCAGAAACCAAGCCATGAGGTTGAAGGAATTGTCCGTAGAGCTCAGAGACAGCATTGTAACGAGGCACAGATCTGGGGAAGGGTACCAAAAAATGTCTGCAGCATTGAAGGTCCCCAAGAACACAGTGTCCTCCATCATTCTTAAATGGAAGAAGTTTGGAGAGCTGGCCGCCCGGACAAACTGAGTAATCAGGGGAGAAGGTCCTTGGTCAGGGAGGTGACCAAGAACCCGATGGTCACTCGGACAGAGCTCTAGAGTTCCTCTGTGGTGATGGGAGAACCTTCCAGAAGGACAAGCATCTCTGCAACACTCCACCAATCAGTTCTTCATGGTAGAATGGCCAGACAGAAGCAGTAAAAGGCACATGACAGCCCACTTGGAGTTTGCCAAAAGGCATTCTCAGACCATGAGAAACAAGATTCTCTGGTCGGATGAAACCAAGATTGAACTCTTTGGCCTGAATGCCAAGCGTCACGTCTGGAGGAAACCTGGCACGATCAGTCCAATCAAAACTACGGTACATATAACATGATTTGACGCCGATTTTATCTGTGGCCAATGCCTTCTTGGATGGGCCCTTCAAATGTAACCATGTCAGCACCCAAGGGGCTTGAATTTGAGCTCTCCCCATTGATTTTGCAGTGACGTAGTGTCACCTTGAGTGACAGAACACTGAGCCAATCACAGCGCAACTAGAGAACTTTACCAACCCCTACGCGCCGTATTTTCCACTGGCTGAAACACCACCACAGAAAACACTGAGCTCGGCTGAAACACCACCACAGAAAACACTGAGCTCGGCTGAAACACCACCACAGAAAACACTGAGCTCGGCTGAAACACCACCACAGAAAACACTGAGCTCGGCTGAAACACCACCACAGAAAACACTGAGCTCGGCTGAAACACCACCACAGAAAAACACTGAATAACATGCAAAACAGGCACAACAAAAACGCTAAGGTGGGTCTCAAAACAGGTGGGCACCCAGCTGACCTGAATCACGGATCGCCACTGGCTGTAAAGTAACAAAAAGTGGAAGAAGTGAAGAGGTCTGAATACTTTCCCAAGGCCATTCTGAATCAGAGCTTTAGACGAGACAGAAAACTACTAATAGCCCAGGGTTCTCCGTAAAAGGAATGATGCACCACCTTTTGGACTGGCTGCACCACTATGTAAAAAACAGAAACATATACAGCATACAGTATACAGCACACAGTATACATATACAGTATACAGCATACATATACAGCATACATATACAGTATACAGTATACAGTATACAGCATACAGTATACATATACAGTATACAGCACGCATATACAGCATACAGTATACATATACAGTATACAGCATACATATACAGCATACATATACAGCATACAGTATACATATACAGCATACAGTATACATATACAGCATACAGTATACATATACAGCATACAGTATACATATACAGTATACAGTATACAGTATACAGCATACAGTATACATATACAGTATACAGCACGCATATACAGCATACAGTATACATATACAGTATACAGCATACATATACAGCATACATATACAGCATACAGTATACAGCATACATATACAGCATACAGTATACATATACAGCATACAGTATACATATACAGTATACAGCACGCATATACAGCATACAGTATACATATACAGTATACAGCATACATATACAGCATACATATACAGCATACAGTATACAGCATACATATACAGCATACAGTATACAGCACGCATATACAGCATACAGTATACATATACAGTATACAGCATACATATACAGCATACATATACAGCATACAGTATACAGCATACATATACAGCATACATATACAGTATACAGCACGCATATACAGCACACAGTATACATATACAGCATACATATACAGTATACAGTATACATATACAGCATACAGTATACAGCACACAGTATACATATACAGTATACAGCATACATATACAGCATACATATACATATACAGCATACAGTATACAGCATACAGTATACATATACAGTATACATATACAGTATACATATACAGTATACAGCATACATATACAGTATACATATACAGCATACATATACAGCATACATATACAGCATACAGTATACATATACAGTATACAGCATACATATACAGCATACATATACAGTATACAGCATACATATACAGCACGCATATACAGCATACAGTATACATATACAGTATACAGCATACATATACAGCATACAGCATACAGTATACATATACATATACAGCATACAGTATACATATACAGTATACATATACAGTATACAGTATACATATACAGTATACAGCATACATATACAGTATACAGCATACATATACAGCATACAGCATACATATACAGCACGCATATACAGCACGCATATACAGCATACATATACAGCATACAGCATACATATACAGCATACATATACAGCATACATATACAGCATACATATAGAGCATACATATACAGCATACATATACAGCATACAGTATACAGCATACAGTATACATATACAGCATACATATACAGCATACATATACAGCATACAGCATACATATACAGCATACATATACAGTATACAGCATACATATACAGTATACAGCATACATATACAGCATACAGTATACATATACAGCATACAGTATACAGCATACATATACAGTATACAGCATACATATACAGTATACATATACAGCATTTATATACAGTATACAGCATACATATACAGCATACAGTATACAGCATACATATACAGATACAGCATACATATACAGCATACATATACAGCATACAGTATACATATACAGTATACAGCATACATATACAGTATACATATACAGTATACATATACAGCATACAGTATACATATACAGTATACAGCATACAGTATACATATACAGCATACATATACAGCATACATATACAGCATACATATACAGTATACATATACAGTATACATATACAGCATACAGTATACATATACAGCATACATATACAGCATACATATACAGTATACATATACAGTATACAGCATACAGTATACATATACCGCATACATATACAGTATACATATACAGCATACATATACAGCATACATATACAGCATACAGTATACAGCATACAGTATACAGCATACATATACAGATACAGCATACATATACAGCATACATATACAGCATACAGTATACATATACAGTATACAGCATACATATACAGTATACATATACAGTATACATATACAGCATACAGTATACAGCATACATATACAGCATACAGTATACATATACAGCATACATATACAGCATACATATACAGTATACATATACAGCATACAGTATACATATACAGCATACAGCATACATATACAGCATACATATACAGTATACATATACAGTATACATATACAGTATACAGCATACAGTATACCGCATACATATACAGTATACAGTATACAGCATACATATACAGCATACATATACAGCATACAGTATACATATACAGTATACATATACATATACAGCATACATATACAGTATACATATACAGTATACATATACAGCATACAGTATACATATACAGCATACATATACAGCATACAGTATACATATACAGTATACATATACATATACAGCATACATATACAGTATACAGTATACATATACAGTATACATATACAGCATACAGTATACATATACAGCATACATATACAGTATACAGCATACATATACAGCATACATATACAGTATACATATACAGCATACGTATACAGTATACAGTATACATATACAGCATACAGCATACATATACAGCATACAGCATACATATACAGCATACAGCATACATATACAGTATACAGCACGCATATACAGCACACAGTATACATATACAGCATACAGCATACATATACAGCATACAGTATACATATACAGCATACATATACAGTATACATATACAGCATACATATACAGTATACGTATACAGCATACATATACAGCATACATACAGCATACGTATACAGTATACGTATACAGCATACAGTATACATATACAGTATACAGCACGCATATACAGCACGCATATACAGCATACAGTATACATATACAGTATACAGCATACATATACAGCATACAGTATACATATACAGCATACATATACAGCATACAGTATACATATACAGCATACAGTATACATATACAGCATACAGTATACATATACAGCATACATATACAGTATACATATACAGCATACATATACAGCATACAGCATACATATACAGTATACATATACAGCATACATATACAGCATACATATACAGCATACAGCATACATATACAGCATACATATACAGCATACATATACAGCATACATATACAGCATACATATACAGCATACATATACAGCATACATATACAGCATACATATACAGTAAATCACTTTATTTGTTATCATTTAAGAAAATGTTTTGCTCTAGATTACAAAAAATGTCAGGTGGTCCATGATTCTACGACATGATTCGTCCAGATTTCACGCAATTGCCCTCCCAAAAAATGTATAGGGGCCGATACCATTGTGGATCAATGTTTTATGAGTACAATATCACGACAGAACAAAGGTGGACATCGCCCAACCCTACTAGTGACACAACACTACAACAGGGCTTCCTTCACCCACACAGTAGCTGTGGAAAACAGTGTCTGTCCGCAGTAGAATTGTTTCAAGAATGTGAGTTTTTCAAGAAAACGTCCACAGCATACTGTTGACTAGTCTGAAGTGTCAGGAGCATAACATATACAGTATACTTTCTGAAGGCAACATTTTGTTAGCATGTTATAGCTTACGCTAGCCTAGTATAAGAGGTGATTATCTTGCTCTTCAGTCGCGTACAGCCTAGCATGTTATAGCTTACGCTAGCCTAGTATAAGAGGTGATTATCTTGCTCTTCAGTCGTAGTAGCCTAGGATACATCCTGACTAAAAGCCTTGACTTCTGATAATCAATGTGATTTTGATTACCGAATCTCCGTCTGTATATTGGATCTCTGGCTGGGAAAACAAGTGGAGGTGGCAGCTCTGTATGCTGTATTTAGCATGCTATAATGTAGCATAAATTAAGTGTAATATTTTGCTATTGACTCAAAAAGCCAGCGGAGGAAAATATGAACACGAGACTCACATCCTTTCGATAATATAGATCGTTATTATTTTCTGTGCATATCATTGGACGTAGATTTATAACCCACTTACAACCAACCGGTGCAACCGGCCCCTGGTGTTGCCAGCACATAACCTACTGAGCCATGGATCATCGTGAATTTTGAGATGCAGACTTACCGCTCTCCTGACAGTCATCGTCTAAGCCGTCGTACAGGCCGGAGATGGTCGCCACGGCTGTGTACACACAGTAGAGGTCAAAGGTCAGCCTGTCTGCCATGCTCTCCTCATAGCTGTGACACCTGCGCAGCTGGCCCACCGTCTGGCCAATGACATTTTTGCAGATCCCCGGCAGGGTGGCGTCTGATGAGCTGGGGTGCAGAGAGGGCGGTTTGGCCACACCCATCAGACCTGGAACGGAGACAGACAAGTTGGCCAAAATCATTACGTGAAATATGAATGAAACTCCATGTGGACTACGAGAGCTATAACTGTAGGCCTATTTTTTTTTTTACACTCTCTTTCAAATCTATATGTGGTAATCTGGCAAAAAGAGACTAAAAGTCCTTCACAGGACCGCAGCACACAACACACACACATACCAGAGGACTGTGAGGTGTTACTATTATGAAGGCTTTGAATAGGGTGTACTCTGATTTCATAGAGACGCCCTGAAATCCTCCTGCTCTTCAACAGGCTTCTGCTCCTATAATGGTGGGGAACAAACAACAAACACACATTACTAACGCGTCTTGGAATGGATCTCAACAGTCTAAAACAGCAATGCCTTATCACCAACTTTCACTGATGTGAAAGCAAATTCATGTCTGATACGCACCAGCTACATTTCATTCACCTATCCCATGTTATCAGATCAGTGCAGATGAAGGTGAGGAGACAGGAGAAGAGAGGCCATTTTCAATAACAGATCTCTCGGGCAGAGTCCCGATTCCCCACACTTGTACACTCCTGTCATGGATTTAACAAGGGTGAACTCCCTCCAGCTAAGGCTTACAGAAAATAAAAACTTTTAAAATCCATGATGGGGAGTGTGCAAGTGGGAGGGAAAAGCAGGGCTACGGGAGGGAGAGAGAAAGACACACAGACAGACAGACAGACAAAGAGAGACACAGACAGACAGAGAGACAGAGAGACAGAGCACTAGCTGTGGCTGCTAGTGGGTTTAGGCTAGCCTCCAGAGGATTCAGGTGAGTGAGTAGCGAGAGAGACCAAGACTTGTTGCCATGTTTCATTTGGCCTCCTCTCCTTCACCGCAGGCACTACCAGGCCCAGAAACATGGCCAACAAGAAAGAAAACGTGGAGGAAAAAAAGTTTCTGCAAGGTTTTCGGGCAGTGGAGAGAGAACATAGGAATGCTGGCTAGTCTTTCCCAAAAAGTTTTTTTTAAAAACACTCGCTCTCTAGAAGGGGGAGAAATGTGACTCATTGAACTTCCAGGATGTGCCAAGTAGGAAACCAACAGAGTGGAAATATCAACGAGGGTTGTAGAAAGAAATAACCCAACGCCTCCATGTGTTTTCTATGTTCGTTCTCAAGTGAGCTCAAAAACACGGTTTTCCACATTGATCATATTCAACTTAGTTCTGACACACGTTTGCATCGTGTTCAACTGAGGAGGATAGAGAGATTAAAAAGAGGAGAGACTAGGTTTGGGTCCCAAATGGCTCCCTATTCTGTATATAGTGCACCATTGTTACCCAGAGCCCTAGGGGTCCTGGTCAAAAGTAGGGTACCATTTAGATAATAAGGTTCCATTTGGGACGCACACTAGAAATTACCTTCTGCGTGAAAAGGAGGAGGTGGTTGAGGAGGCGGTTATATCTTGCTCCCAGTCATCATTGGGGTCGTAAAAGACGTCGTCATCTTTAGAGGCACTGCTGTCCTCCTGGCGAAGGAGAAGAAATGGCTGATTTATTCAGCTTAGTGATAAACTACAGGAACAGAGGAAGCCCCTCATGCATAAACAAGCATTTTGTAAATTAGGTGTGAACCGGCCAAATCCACAAAGAGGGACCCGATAATGGTATGATAACTACCAACTACCAGATTAACCAGAGCATCAACATTTCAACAAAAACGCACCAAACACAGCTCTTTAAATTCAGATGGACAACATAAGCATTAGTATCAAGGAATAACTCTATGACTGTTACTGACCTGGTCGAGTTCCCTCATGGCGGCCAGGTTGCTCTGGAACTTCTCCAGACTCCAGAAGGTAGAGATGCCCAGTTTGGTGTTCTGCACCTGGACCTGAAGCTCTCCCTTTCCCCCGCCGCGCTCCTTCTCAGACCCCTCGTGTCTAAAAACAAAGTGAAGATTGAGATCAATCTAAAAAGGAAGAGGAAGTGATGACATATAATGCAGGACTCCACCCTGCCTAAATAAAGTTAAATAAAACGGAGAATCTATCTCAATATGCAGCAAAAACAAAGGACTACTTCATATAGAATGGGATCTAATGATGTTCATTCTCTCCACACGTACCTGCTGAAAACGGTGTTCTTCATGAGCTTGCCACTGATCTTGTTGGCTTCCTGGATCATCAGAGACAACTTCATGGCGTCCCACTGTGGAGGGACTAAGATAACAGACCATGGGTGTATTTTCTAGGAACAGAACGAAAGCAAACAGAACCAAACAGGGAGGGAACTAGCTGAGCTATGGTCACCAGAACTGTAACTAGCTACAACACTAGAACCGTGTTGTGACGTATTTGAAACAACACAACGCTAGCTATTAGTTAAAACTTTCCTATTATTGTATTTATATTGTTGTCCGATCTCATCTCGGATTCATACACTTCACTCCAGGTTTGTATTCATTAGTGCACATTGTTGCAACGAAACAGTGAGTTTCTCAATTGTTCAGGTAGTCCATCCTAGTTTCGATACGTTTCCTTACGATTTCTCGTGAATACAACCCAGAAGATGAACATTCCCAACAATGGTTTACCGTTTTTCAGAGCCTGGCTTCCTTTCTGCGCCACTTTCCTTTGCATCTCCTCAAGGTCTTTGCCGATCTTCCTCTTCTCTGCCTCGAGGGCCTCCACCACCTTGGCCTGTCGGACACCGTGATCGGCCATGGCCTGCCGTGTGGCCTGGGCCTCCATGTGGAGGCGGAGACGTGTCTTGTGCGTGTCCACCTCCTGCTCCAGCTCCACCTTGGCAGACTGCAGCTCCTCCATCTTGGAGACCACCTGCTGCTGTTCCATCTCTTGACGACGCTTCCTTTCATTCTCCTCCTCCTGGGGGAAGGAAAGCACCGTTGTCGATGAGTAAAATAGCTTTTTTATTCCACCTTTATTTAACCAGGTAGGCCAGTTGAGAACTAGTTCTCATTTACAACTGTGACCTGGCCAAGACAAAGCAAAGCAGTGAGACAAAAAACAACAGAGTTACACAGTAAACAAACGTACAGTCAATAACACAATAGAGAATCTATATACAGAGTGTAAATGCAGTAAGATTAGGAAGGTAGGACAATAAATAGGCCATAGTGGCGAAATAATTACAATTTAGAATTAACACTGGAGTGATAGATGTGCAAATAGAGATACTGGAGTGCAAAATGAGCGAAAATAACAATATGGGGATGAGGTAGTAGGGTGGGCTATTTACAGAAGGGCTATATACAGGTGCAGTGATCGATAAGCAGCTCTGACAGCTGATGCTTAAAGTTAGTGAGGGAAATGGTAGTCTCCAGCTTCAATGATTTTTGCAATTCGTTCCAGTGGATTTTTAAAAGTAGAAGCTCAAACTGTTTGGGCATGCGATAGTCACATGATTATATGTTCTGTAGTCCTCTCACTAAGACTCAGCAAAGCATTACCCCGAATGACTAAGACTACAAAATATTACCCCGAATCACTAAGACTTCAAAATGTTACCCCGAATCACTAAGACTACAAAATATTACCCCGAATCACTAAGACTTCAAAATGTTACCCCGAATCACTATGACTTCAAAATATTACCCCGAATCACTGACTTCAAAATGTTACCCCGAATCACTAAGACTTCAAAATATTACCCCGAATCACTAAGACTTCAAAATGTTACCCCGAATCACTGACTTCAAAATGTTACCCCGAATCACTGACTTCAAAATGTTACCCCGAATCACTAAGACTTCAAAATATTACCCCGAATCACTAAGACTTCAAAATATTACCCCGAATCACTAAGACTTCAAAATATTACCCCGAATCACTAAGACTTCAAAATATTACCCCGAATCACCAAGACTTCAAAATATTACCCCGAATCACTAAGACTTCAAAATATTACCCCGAATCACTAAGACTACAAAATATTACCCCGAATCACTAGTATTTGTGGTGCATCTGATTTAGCTGGTCATTGGTCAATTCAGTAGCCCTGACATTACACCGTTACACCAAATGACTCACTTTATACAAAACAGTGAAGACACCATTGTACTTTACATAAGGTCTGATGTGAACACGAAGGCAGTGCCCGAGATTTGTCAGTGTTTTCATTCACACAGTCCTACATGTGCTTAAAGCCATGGTTGGCGTACCAGTTCTCTCTCCAGGGCTTTGATCCTGTTCTCATACTGAGTCTTCTGGTCAGACAGCTCCTTCTGGGCCATCTCTTTGGCCACCTGGATCCCCTGCATCATCTCCTCCTTGGCCTTCAGCCTGGCCTCCTCGATCTCCTCTTCCAGTCTAGATGGAAACAAAATGGCTGCCTAGTTGCCTTAACAAGTTTCCAAACAAGTGTAGTATTGCATCATCACTGCGATCATCTACAAATACTTTCACACAGTACAAATGGGACTTTCAGTTATTCACATTGACGTGTGATAGGAATCATATCAAGATTGTCACTGAATCTTGTGGTCAACTCACTGTGCTCTTTGCGCGGAGAGCAGCTCGTTTTTGGCAAACTCAAAGTCCTTATGGCCATCGCCGTCGCCCGTCCAGCACGACACGCGTTTCCCAGACTGCACCTCTGCCGGGTGGTTGAAGCGGAAGTAGTGGTCCCCGCCCAAGATCACTCTGTCGCCCTGGAAACCACAGAGAGAAAGACCCCCAAAACATGTGATTAATGACTGAGCTCACAGTCAGGTTTCTAATATTGTGCCTGGTGATTTGTATTATTCAGTGCATGTGTTACGTTACAATACGTACATGATGCAGGATAGTGGTCTCAAAGACCAGGTTCCCATTGACAAAAGTCTTGGCGTTTTCCATGGGGATGATGCTGACTTCACCACTGACATTGGAAATGACACTGTAAAATAACATTTTTGTAAATTCTAGCCATAACACAACTGAAACCAAACAAGAACGACAACCAAATCACACTGGAATAAACTTGTTTCCTATTAAACTAGCGAAAAAGATAAGCAAGTGACAGACTGGACTCATTAGTAGGATAAACGAGGCTATGGTGAAAAGAAGCGGTGGGCCGGTTCTCCTCACCAGTGGCGGTCGGCGATAAGGGCCCCAGACAGCTGGATGTCGAGGGCGGACTCCGACTTGTTCTGGCCGACCTTGGTCTGTCCCTCCTTAATCATGTATAACAGCATCTCCGACAGCTGCGGGTCCTCGTTCAGGTTTACCAGGTTGGGCAGCCGGTTGTCCACCTTAAACGTGACGCCAGCTTTCTGAGAGGGAGACGGAAGCAGACGAATATAGGAGGGAATTGATTTTGAAAACATTTACAATAAATATATTTTTTATTGATATTTCATTCTGAAACCTTCATATTAAAACACCAATAGTAGTCACTAAGTTGGTTAATATTTAGGTTAACAGCTGTTTCATTCTATTTTTATCTTATTTGATTATTTTACATGTGATAAGCAGAGGGCCAGAGATAATTACACCTGTGAGAATCTGAAGTACCCAAAAAGGCCACTAGATGTCATCTGACCCCAATCTGGTAGTTTACTTTGAATTTAAAACGTTTCCAATAATATACCTTCTCTTTATAACCCTAGTTATGAAGCTAAATATCATTTTCAGTTAGCTTATAACCTAACTAAAACTGACTTGTAATTCTTTGGTTTCCTCGCGTTTGCGTTTCTCCGCCTGCTCCAGCTTTTCTCTCCATGCTCTGACAAGAGGTAAAGGAAGCAGATTAATGTACAAACCAAGACTAACAACAGTTGTTCGGATCCATCATTTACTACCTAGATCACAGACCCTCCCTGGGACTAGTGCCCAAGATGTGTGGAGGTTGTATGGTGGTCACCTGTGGGCCTCGGCCATCTCCCTCTCCTGCTGGGTTAGCTGGCTCTTCAGAGCTAAGATCTCCTGCTGAAAGAGGTGCATTGTCTCCGGCTCGATGCCCTGAGAGCTCATCTGAGCAGCGCGCAGCTTCTCCACCTCAGCTTTCAGCTCTAGTAAACAAAGACGCACACGACATTGTTCAATTGCCGCTAAAACAGAAAAAGTGAGGTGCCATTTTGTATGAGCTTTTGATAACAATCGCATGTATGACCTACAAAAAGGTAACAACCCTTTAATACACATAATATGGTGAGAAACCACACAAGGTAGATGGTCTCAAAAGCTCTTCCCCGGTTCCCCTTCCCTGGAAGAGCTCCCCCTAGCACCCCAAACCAGGAAGTGTGGCGCAGCAATCTCCTTTCAATAATACCTGCATGACAGTTGACTTAGCCCCTGTGTAAAGTGGCAGTGTATAGATATGTCCCGAAGGCAAGGTTAGAGCCAGGCTACCTAATTGAATCTGGTGATGTATAGATAGGAAAGACAGAGAGATTGTGAGGGAGAGCAGGGCTGACCTCTGATGAGCTTGGCGTTGGTGTCCTCGTTGACCTTGGCTACGTTGATGATCATGCGGGCCTGCTTGGCGTACCGCAGCGTGCTCAGGCTCTCCTCCACGTTGCTGCCAGCCGGGCTCAGGGTGGCAATCATGGTCGTCTTGGAGTTTCCGCCCAAGCTCTCCTTCAGCAGCCTGGACACACGGGTGACACAAATTATATTCCTTTACCTCTCGACAAAACTACTTACTTTGCAAAATTCTAACTTTATTTCATAATTTCATATCTTGTACAGGTAGTGACTTTGCCACAAACCATTATCTTTTCTCCACACAGTTTATCAATGTTAAATACCACCAATGTAAATCTCAATAGCTCCAAATTCTTGTTAGTTTCTAAAGCTTGATGAAATGTGTTTGTAATTTACAATACCGTGGTGTGGCAGGGTAGGGGTCAATTCCATTTCAATCTCTCAATCAACTAGATTATAATGGAGCCCATCCCAAGTGTCTGTAGAACAGGCATTTATCTCTTAAGTCTGTCTGTGAAGTTTCTCTCACTCACCATGTGAGCACAGAGTCCCTGTAGGGGGTGAAGACCTTTCTCTTGGTCTGGGCCTGCTCTGACAGGGCAGAGATCACCTTCCCCAGGGTCAGCAGCGACTTGTTGATGCTGGCACCCTCCTGGGATACAGAGGAATACGATACATGGATGGATTTGATACAGATAACAGGTTGGCTACAATTTGACTAGTTCAAATAGGGTTCGCTTCCTAATATATGATAGGCTAGGCTCCGACATGGACTGGAAATAAATATTATGAACCCATTTATTTTACGGTCTACAAATCGTCCCGCTCGTAAAAGCTCAGCAAAAGGTAAGTGCAAAGGTCTGCTCTGCTATTCGGCTCAGACCTGGCTCTCTTTCAAGCCGCATCTAGCCAATAATACAGATAACCTGATACAACAGGCCACATGGGAGTCTCTGGTACCTATTTCTTAGGCTATTAAGGCACATTTTAATATCGCCTAGGATGGCAGAATTGCTGGGACTGGTGCTGAAATCAGTCCCGCGCAGACCTCTAGTACCAGTGCTTACCCTGAGGCGGTCTCCGCTGGTCTGGGCTGAGGAGCAGCGTTCACTGCCGGCCAAGTCCACCAGGTTGATCCTGCTGGTGATCCTGTGGTCATGTTCTTCCTCTTCCACAAACTCGGTCTACACAGACGAAGGGAGAACAGTAACACACGTGAAACACACAGGTAACTGACAAGATAATGGAAACACTTGAGTAAATGAGGGATACAAAGTAGGTTAATTAAGCAATTAACATCCCATCATGCTCAGGGTCATATATAAACATGCTGGGCAGGCATATATTTTGGCTACCATGGCTATGTTCCCATAGGATGACAATGTTCCCATCCACAGGGCAAGAGTGGTCAATGAATGGTTTGATTAGCAAGAACACTATGTAAACCATATGCCACAGGAGTCTCAGTCACCAGATCTCAACCCAATTGAACACTTATGGGAGATTCCGGAGCGCCGCCTTGAGACAGTGTTTTCCACCACCAAACACAAAACATCAAATGATAGAATTTCTTGTGGAAGATACTTGTAGCATCTATGCCAAGGTGCATTGAAGCTGTTCTGGATGGTGGTGGCCCAACGCCCTATCAAGACCCAGATCATCACCAGAACAATCAAACCATTGGTCATCAGATGTGTGGATAATACGGTAAGACACACGACGAGACAGAGCGGGAAGCTCACCTTGGTCTGGGTCATAACCAGAGTGAATACGGAGTGGGATCGGGAGCTCTTGTCGTTCATGCCCGTGGCTGCAGTGGCTCGCTGCTTGTTCCCGAGCTCCAGCCAACCCTGGGAAGAGTGTGTATTCACAACACATTCACTTTATCACTATACTAAGTAGTGTTCAAAAGTGGTAAGAAGAGCTAGCTACATATCAGGGGCGAATTTAGCAGGACACGTTAGGGAACGTCCAGATAGAAATATGCCATTTAGACAGACATGCCTTTCTGTCATGTAGATCACATCAGATCTATTAATGGCATTTCTATCTGCAACGTTCAACAATGTTTGGCAACTGAACGCGGCCCAATGTTCAGAAAGTGTGTCTGCAAAGCAACTCACCTGAATGTCCGCATAGGAGCTCACCACGTTCCTGCGAGCAAACAAACAGTCAGTGAGTGAATCCATCATTACATTTAAGATAGAAATGGAAAGAATAGATTTGCTCACATCGACAGCTCGGCGACGTAAGGCCCATTGACTGGATGTTCCCTCACCCTCAACTACAAAAACAGGGCATAGGATCATTATTAAAAGCTCATTGAGAAACTACACAGAACAAAATGCAGTTCATAGGGCCATTCAATAGAAATGTTTGTCCTACTCACTGGCAACCTCTTCTGGTTTTGTTCATCCCTGGCGATGAGCAGGTCATGGATTTTCTCATTGTACACCTCAAAGTAGCTCATCTCCAGATTAAATGTCACCTGTAATACACCAACAGACACATGAAAACTGAACAGAATTAACAATATGTGCATCTTGGTAGGAATATAATCTGAATTAAAGCGGAAGGTACCTCCTGATCATCAACCTCAGACAGTCTAGAGAAGAGCTCCTCGCAGAACCTCGGTGTAACACCTACCTCTTCCCCAAAACCCATCATACTGCAGGAGAGTAACACAAGAACATATAGTCAAATTTAACATATGGATGCAACCACAATTAACTAGGCTTGCTTCACAAAGGAACATTACATTAGACAAGGGTTTCCTCATCTTGGTCCTGGTTTTTTCACTAGCACTACACCGCTGATTCAGACAACCAACTCACTGAGTCTGGGAAACCCTGCATTAGACCAATACATTATATGTGTTTATCCTCAAGTTGAATGAGTCTTACGTGTAAGACTTCCCAGATCCTGTTTGGCCATATGCAAACAGACAGGTGTTGAAGCCCTCGAAGGCCCTCTCCAGAAGTGGCTTGGCTAGTTTGTCATACACCGTCTTCTGGCTGGCAAAGCCAGGGTGGCTTTTGTCGATTGAACAGAAGGAGAAGTCATATGCAAAGGAGTAGCTCTGCTTGGTGTCTGGATGTTGGACAAGAGTCTGCTGGTTATCCATGAAGATCACCTGCGATGCTTTCTCCGTCATCTCTCTGAATATGAACGAAAGGCAGATATTTCATTAAGTAATTTAGTAACATCACTGTTTATGGATAACTGTAGATTAATTAATTACTGCGGCAAATACAAGAGTGGACTATTGTTGTAGTTCAAAGACAGCAATATTTATGCCAAATATAAATGTGGTTTGAGCTGGCTGAACGCAATTTCCATGAACAATCAATCAATCAAACAGATGCTAAATATTTGTACCTGGTGTTGAATGGCCTCACTCTGACCGCAACTGTCACGGCACTGTTCTCCATTTTCAGGGTATCCCGTTCATGCTTTAGCACGGCACTGGATCGGAGCCAAGGCTCGGTGGAGATGGCAGGTGGAGGAGTCGAGGACCTAGCCACGGTCAGGGCGCCATGGATTGAGTTCTTTCTCACCTGCCCTGGCGGCAAGGTGGAGGTCACATTTGCTCTTTGACCACTGACCAGAAACTTGTTAGTATGGGGAGTTGCAACAGGCTTTGCAGCTTCCACAGTCACCTGTGCGTGTGTCTTCGGCCTCTCTAGGCCTACTGTTTTTACTACCACCGCTTTTGGGATCTCTTTCCCAACCAACCTCTCAAATGCATCCTTCTTTGCTGTGATTTTCTCAAATGGAGTCTTTTTAGTGGGTGTTGAAAAAGTTTTGGTATGTTCCCCTGGTTTTGTCACATCTACTTTACCCGGTGTCGCTGGCTGTTTTGGTACGAATCTGGATGCAAATCGTTCGCCTCCTTTAGCTGGAGTGTTTAAAACAGCTTCTCTTGATTTACCTCTAGGTGAGCTGTCCCTCAGACTGAATGACCGTAAGACAACTGCACTAACAGGCGTTTTAGGGTTGGATTCAGAGAGAACTTTGTTATGACGAGAGTCGGTACCGCTGGCCCAGCGTTGTCCCCAGCTCTCTGTTGCTTTGCTGGTGTCATTACTGGCGCTTTTGTCAATTGGACCCGTCCTGGTCCTGCGTTGCAACGGCAGTCTTTTCTCAGGTACAGGTGTCCTATTCTGAGTGGTTTCCATTGTGTTTTCACTCATGGCTTTGTGGCCGTTTGCAGCCGTTTTCCTGTGTAGAATGAGCCGACTCTTTGCGGGGGTGCCATGCCTGGGACGTCCGCCGTTTGACGGGACACAGTCCACATGGGTCGGGTTTACCTCCAGGCTTTTATCATCCCGTCCGGTCCTTCCTGTCGCAACTTCTTCCGCGCTTATCTCTGATGCTTTTCGGTCTTTAGTGTCAGGAACCCTTGGTGTCAAGAAATTGTCATAAAAAGCTGTGTGCTTTTTAGCTGATATTGAGTATAAAGACATGGCTGAGTTTAAAAAATATATATATAGTATATAATAAATACATTAAAATCCTTCGTCAATTACGAAAGAAAAACGTTTATTTTTATGTTTCCGGCGTTATCTGTAGACAAATCAATTAAAGTGCACATCTTCCCCTGCAACAAGTAGAAACATAACGTTAGTTTAATTTATAAACGTGTAATTCTGACATTATGAAACAACAGGAGCTGACTAGACAACAATCATCCATGCGACGTTAGTTAAGCTAACTCAGTTAGCCAGCTAACTGTCTAGAAAACCTTGCAACGCTGAAAATGATCCTCGGATCAGTTTACTTCATAAACGTTCATACAATTCGGACATTCACAATTGTATTTACCAGCTACTTGTCAAAACAGAAGAATTGAACACATTGTTTTCTGGTTTTGTTGACCATTTTCAGTGTCGCGGTTGCCGCTTCTGCCGCGTCGTTTTCAAACTGCTATCGGCGCTGTGCTATTGGCCAGACGCCGATGACGTCACCGACCTCAGCGGAACTGAATACATGCAGAGCCTCTGTTTGAAAGGTAGATGCCAGTGTTCCCACGTTTGAGACTAGATCCAACATCTAAACTAAAATGCACAACTACACTACATGACCAAAAGTATGTGGACACCTGCTTGTCGAACATCTCATTCCAAAATCATGGGCATTAATATGGAGTTGGTCCCCCCTTTGCGGCTATAACAGCCTCCACTCTTCTGGGAAGGCTTTCCACTAGATGTTGGAACATTGCTGTGGGGACTTGCTTCCATTCAGCCACAATAACATTAGTGAGGTCGGGCACTGAATGTCATTGTATGCTGTTGTGTTAACATTTCCCTTCACTGGAACTAAGGGGCCCGAATCATGAAAAACAGCCCCAGACCATTATTCCTCCTCCACCAAACTTTACAGTTGGCACTATGCATTGGGTCAGGTAGCGTTCTCCTGGACTCTGCCAAATCCAGATTAGTCCGTGGGACTGCCAGATGGTGAAGCAGGATTCATCACTCCAGAGAACGCGTTTCTACTTCTCCAGAATCCAATGGTGGCGAGCTCTACACCACTCAAGCCGATGCTTGGCATTGTGCAAGGTGATCTTAGGCTTGTATGCGGCTGCTCGGCCATGGAAACCCATTTCATGAAGCTCCCGATGAACAGTTCTTGTTCTGACATTGCTTCCAGAGGCAATTTGTGTTCCAGAGTGTTGCAACTGAGGACAGACAATTTTTACACGCTAGGCGCTTAAGTACTCAGTTGTCCCGATCTGTGAACTTGTGTGGCCTACCACCACGGCTGAGCCGTTGTTGCTTCTAGAAGTTTCCACAGTAAAATAACAATAGCGATGCTATATACAAGGGGTACCGGTACAGAGTCAATGTGCTGGGGCACCGGTTAGTCGAGGTAGTTGAGGTAATATGTGCATGTAGGTAGAGTTAAAGTGGCTATGCATAGATAATAAACAGAGAGTAGCAGCAATGTAAAAGAGAAGCCTTTTGGACCTAGACTGGTTGCAGTGCTCCGGTACCGCTTGCCATTCACCGTATGACTGCGGTGAATGGAGTCTTTGACAATTCTTAGGGCCTTCCTCTGACACCGCCTGGTATAGTGGTCCTGGATGGCAGGAAGTTTTGCCCCAGTGATGTCCTGGGCCGTACGCTCTACCCTCTGTAGTGCCTTGCGTTCGGAAGCCGAGCAGTTGCCGTACCAGGCAGTGATGCAGCCAGTCAGGATGCTCTCGATGGTGCAGCTGTAGAACCTTTTAAGGATCTGAGGACCCATGCCAAATCTTTTCAGTCTCCTGAATAGGTTTTGTCGTGCCCTCTTCACGACTGTCTTGGTGTGTTTGGACCATGATAGTTTGTTGGTGATGTGGACACCAAGGAACTTGAAGCTCTCAACCTGCTCCACTACAGCCCTGTCGATGAGAATGGGGGTGTGCTCGGTCCTCCTTTTCCTGTAGTTGAGGGAGAGGTTGTTGTCCTGGCACAACACGGCCAGGTCTCTGACCTCCTCCCTATAGGCTGTCTCATCGTTGTTGTGATCAGGCCTACAACTATTGTGTCATCGGCAAACTTGATGATGGTGTTGGAGTTGTGCCTGGCCATGCAGTCATGAGTGAACAGGGAGTACAGGAGGGGCACCCCTGAGGGGCCACCGTGTAGAGGATCAGCGTGGCGGATGTGTTGTTACCTACCCTTACCACCTGGGGGCGGCCCGTCAGGAAGAGCCTGTTGCAGAGGGAGGTGTTTAGTCACAGGGTCCTTAGCTTAGTGATGAGCTTTGAGGGCACTATGGTGTTGATGGCTGAACTGTAGTCAATGAAAAGCATCCTCAAATAGGTGTTCCTATTGATCAGGTGGGAAAGGGCAGTGTTGAGTGCAATAGAGATTGCATCATCTGTGGATCTGTTGGGGCGGTATGCAAATTGGAGTGGGTCTAGGGTTTCTGGGATAATGGTGTTGATGTGAGCCATGACCAGCCTTTCAAAGCACTTCATGGCTACAGACGTGAGTGCTACGGGTTGATAGTCATTTAGGCCGGTTACCTTAGTGTTCTTGGGCACAGGGACTATGGTGGTCTGCTTGAAACATGTTGGTATTTCAGACTCAGTCAGGGACAGGTTGAAAATATCAGTGAAGACAGTTGATCAGCGCATGCTCAGAGTACAGGTCCTGGTAATCCGTCTGGCCCTGCAGCCTTGAGAATGTGTGAGCGGGATCACACAGTCGTCCGGAACAGCTGATACGCTCATGCATGTTTCAGTGTTACTTGCCTTGAAGCGAGCATAGAAGTAATTTATCTCATCTAGTAGGCTTGTGTCACTGGGCAGCTCATGGCTGTGCTTCCCTTTGTAGTCTATAATAGTTTGCAAGCCCTGCCACATCTGACGAGTGTCGGAGCGGCGGTGTAGTACGATTCAATCTTAGTCCTGTATTAACTCTTTGCCTGTTTGATGGTTCGTCGGAGGGGCATAGCGGGATTTCTTATAAGCTTCCGGGTTAGAGTCCTGCTCCTTGAAAGCGGCAGCTCAGTGCAGATGTTGCCTGTAATTCATGGCTTCTGGTTGGAGTATGTACGTACGTACAGTCACTGTGGGGACAACGTCATCGATGTACTTATTGATGAAGCCAGTGACTGATGTGTTGTACTCCTCAATGCCATCGGAAGAATCCCAGAACATATTACAGTCTGTGCAGCAAAACAGTCCTGTAGCTTAATATCTGCTTCATCTGACCACTTCTGTATTGACAGAGTCACTGGTGCTTCCTGCTTTAGATTTTGCTTGTAAGCAGGAATCATGAGGATTACGGTCAGATTTGCCAAATGGAGGGTGAGGGAGAGCTTTGTACATTTACCATGCTGATAGAAATTAGGGAGAACATATTTGAGTTTCCCTGCATTGATCCTACTCTACATATCTATCTAGGGAAACCCTTTGATCATTCAACTGCATACCCCTCCCTTGGGTCTTGTTCATTAGGGCACGCAAGAGAGAATGTTTTAAAATGTTTTGCAAAGGAAACTGAAAATGATTGTTTCTTATTGGACCAGTCCAGGCACTCCCTCCCTGTTTCAGTCAGTTTTCTTCTGTTTGGTGCCTAATGAACCAAACCTGGCTGCCATTGGCCTCATCTTGAGGATGCGGTTGCGTTCCCACTGGGTCTTATCGGAGTGGATGGCCACCGTGTTGAGGCCCATGACCTACTTCACAGCCTCACATAGCACGTCTGCCCCCAGTTTACAGTCTACAAAGGTTGGTACGGTTTCCCATCCTGGGCGCTTACAAGATAAACGCACAGGTCAGTGGTATTATCCAAAATATGATGGCCAGCTCCGTCACAAAAAATGTCTTCCTACATCTAAGGAAGAGTTGATTTATTGATGTTTTATGCTGATGTTTCTGTGTGCGGTACGTCATCATAAGGGATAAGACTGTCTGCTGAAACCTATAAAATAATAGGACGGTTACATTTTATTTCAGGATTGTTGGACAACAGACTGTGTGGGTTGCAGGTAAAATACTGGAGGGCAAGTCGACGTCCCCTGTATGACAAAACAAAGTCTGATTACTGTGCAGTAATGCCATTTCTCCAATGGGTCTATGAAAGCACAGCCTCTTCCTGCTCCCTGCCTTGTATAGATGGTATAAACCGTTGCTCAGTTTCCTGGAGTGGGGCCATGGCTGAGGGCCCACCCATTTCCTCTGGAGAGGGGGGCAGGGCTGCAGCAACGGTCCAGTGGAGCTACAGCAGGAATTACTCTTTTTCAGACATAATAACACTCCATTCTGAGACTGTCTGCTTTATGACACTATACACAAATTACTGACCAAACCCCAAACTTAAATTAACATGAAATAAAATCTACACCAGGATTGGGTTCATGAGGGCACACAACGGAAAACGTTATAAATTATTTAGCAGACACGCCCCTCCCCGTTTGTCTATTTTCTTCTGTTTGGTGCCTAATGAACAAGACCCAGTACACTGAAGAAAAAACTAACAGTTTTCATATATACTGAACAAAAATATAAACGAAACATGCAACAATTTCAAAGATTTTACTGAGTTACAGTTCATATAAGGAAATCAGTCAATTGAAATAAATACATTAGGCCCTAATCTATGGACTTCACATGACTGGGAATACAGATATGCATCTGTTGATTACAAATACCTTAAAAAAAAGAAGGTATGGGCGTGGATCAGAAAACCAGTCAGTATCTGGTGTGACAACCATTTGCCTCATGCAGAGTGACACATCTCCTTCACATAGAGCTGATCAGGCTGTTGATTGTGGCCTGTGGAATGTTGTCCCACTCCTCTTCAATGGCTGTGCGAAGTTGCTGGATATTGGCGGGAACTGGAGCACACTGTCGTAGTACATGTCGATCCAGAGCATCCCAAACATGCTCAATGGGTGACATTTCTGTTGAATATATGCAGGCCATGGAATAACTGGGACATTTTCAGTAGGCTTTTATTGGCCCTAGCACAAGGTGCACCTGTGTAATTTTTTTATTTTTTTATTTCACCTTTATTTAACCAGGTAGGTCAGTTGAGAACAAGTTCTCATTTGCAACTGTGACCTGGCCAAGACAAAGCAAAGCAGTGCGACAAAAACAACACAGAGTTACACAGTAAACAAAACATAGTCAAAAACACAATAGAAAATCTATATACAGAGTGCAAAATGTAGTGTAAAATGCAGTAAGGTTAGGAGGTAGGACAATAAATAGACCATAGTGGTGAAATAAATTACAGATTATCATCATTAACACAGGAATGAAGGATGTGCAAATTATGATGTGCAAATAGAGATACTGGAGTGCAAGATTTGTGAAAATAACAAAAATAAATATGGGGATGAGGTAGTAGGGTGAGCTATTTACAGAAGGGCTGTATACAGGTGCAGTGATCAATAAGCAGCTTTGACAGCTGATGCTTAAAGTTATTGAGGGAGATAGGAACCTCTAGCTTCAATGATTTTTGCAATTCGTTCCAGTCATTGGCAGCAGCGAACTGGAAGGAATGGCGGCCAAAGGAGGTGTTGGCTTTGGGGGTGACCAGTGAGATATACCTGCTGGAGCGCATGCTACGGGTGGGTGTTGCTATAGTGACCAGTGAGCTGAGATAGGGCGGGGATTTACCTAATAAAGACTTATAGATGACCTGGAGCCAGTGGGTTTGGCGACGAATATATAATGAAGGCCAGCCAACGAGAGCATACAGGTCGCAGTGGTGGGTAGTGTATGGGGCTTTGGTGACAAAACGGATGGCACTGTGATAGACTACATCCAATTTGCTAAGTAGAGTGTTGGAGGCTAGTTTGTAAATGACATCGCCGAAATCAAGGATCGGTAGGATAGTCAGTTTTACAAGGGCATGTTTGGCAGCATGAGTGAAGGAGGCTTTGTTGCGAAATAGGAAGCCAATTCTGGATTTAATTTTGGATTGGAGATGGTTGATGTGAGTCTGGAAGTTAAGTTTACAGTCTAACCAGATGCCTAGGTATTTGTAGGTGTCCACGTATTCTAATTCGGACCCGTCGAGAGTAGTGATGATAGTCCGGTGGGCGGGTGCTGGCAGCGTTCGATAGAAAAGCATGCACTTAGTTTTACTAGCGTTTAAGAGCAGTATGGCATTGAAGCTTTTTTGAAGGTTAGTAAACACAGTGTCCAAAGAGGGGCCAGATGTATACAGAATGGTGTCATCTGCGTAGAGATGGATCAGAGAGTCACCAGCAGCGAGAGCGACATCGTTGATGTATATAGAGAAAAGGGTTGGCCCAAGAATTGAACCCTGTGGCACCCCCATAGAGACTGCCAAAGGATCGGACAATAGGCCCTCCGATTTGACACACTGAACTCTGTCTGCAAAGTAGTTAGAGAACCAGGCAAGGCAGTCACTTGAGAAACCAAGGCTGTTGAGTCTGCCAATAAGAATGCGGTGATTGACAGAGTCGAAAGCCTTGGCCAGGTCGATGAAGACGGCTGCACAGTACTGTCTTTTATCGATGGCGGTTATGATATCGTTCAGTACCTTGAGCGTAGCTGAGGTGCACCCATGACCAGCTCGGAAACCAGATTGCATAGCAGAGAAGGTACGGTGGGATTCGAAGTGGCCAGTTATCTGTTTGTTAACTTGGCTTTCGAAAACTTTAGAAAGGCAGGGCAGGATGGATAGTGGTCTATAACAATTTGGGTCTAGAGTGTCTCCTCCTTTGAAGAGGGGGATGACCGCGGCAGCTTTCCAATCTCTAGGGATCTCAGACGATACGAAAGAGAGGTTGAACAGGCTAGTGATAGGTGTTGCAACAATTTTGGCTGATAATTTCAGAAAGAGAGGGTCCAGATTGTCTAGCCCAGCAGATTTGTAGGGGTCCAGACTTAGCAGCTCTTTCAGAACATCAGCCGTCTGGATTTGGGTGAAGGAGAAGCGGGGGGGGGCTTGGGCAAGTAGCTGCCGGGGGTACAGAGCTGTTGGCCAGGGTAGGGGTAGCCAGGTGGAAAGCATGGCCAGCCGTAGCAAAATGCTTATTGAAATTTTCGATAATCGTGGATTTATCGGTGGTAACAGTGTTTCCGAGCCTCAGTGCAGTGGGCAACTGGGAGGTGGTGCTCTTATTCTCCATGGACTTTACAGTGTCCCTGAACTTTTTGGAGTTAGTACTACAGGAAGCAAATTTCTGTTTGAAAAAGCTGGCCTTTGCTTTTCTAACTGACTGTGTGTACTTGTTCCTGACGTCCCTGAATAGTTGCATATCGCGGGGGCTATTCGATGCTAATGCAGTGCGCCACAGGATGTTTTTGTGTTGGTCTAGTGCAGTCAAGTCTGGGGTGAACCAAGGGCTATATCCATTCTTAGTTCTACGTTTTTTGAATGGGGCATGCTTATTTAGGATGGTGAGGAAAGCACTTTTAAAGAACAACCAGGCGTCCTCTACTGACGGGATGAGGTCAATATCCTTCCAGGATACCTGGGCCAGATCGAATAGAAAGGCCTGCTCGCAAAAGTGTTTTAGGGAGCGTTTGACAGTGATAAGGGGTGGCCGTTTGACCGTTGAACCATTGCGAACGCAGGCGATGAGGCAGTGATCGCTGAGATCCTGGTTGAAAACAGAGGAGGTGTATTTGGAGGGCAAGTTAGTCAGGATGATGTCAATGATGGTACCCATGTTTACGGATTTTGGGTTGTACCTGGTGGGTTCCTTGATAATTTGTGTGAGATTGAGGGCATCTAGCTTAGATTGAAGGACAGCCGGGGTGTTAAGCATATCCCAGTTTAAGTCACCTAACAGTACAAACTCTGAAGATAGATGGGGGGCAATCAATTCACATATGGAGTCCAGGGCACAGCTGGGGGCTGAGGGGGGTCTGTAACAGGCGGCAACAGTGAGAGACTTATTTAGGGAAAGGTGGATTTTTAAGAGTAGAAGCTCAAACTGTTTGGGCACAGACCTGGACAGTATGACAGAACTCTGCAGGTTATCTCTGCAGTAGATTGCAACTCCGCCACCTTTGGCAGATCTATCTTGACGGGAAATGTTGTAGTTGGGGATGGAAATTTCCGAATTTTTGGTGGCCTTCCTAAGCCAGGATTCAGACACAGCTAGGACATCCGGGTTGGCGGAGTGTGCTAAAGCAGTGAATAAATCAAACTTAGGGAGGAGGCTTCTAATGTTAACATGCATGAAACCAAGGCTTTTACGGTTACAGAAATCAACAAATGAGAGCGCCTGGGGAATAGGTGTAGTACTGGGGGTTACAGGACCTGGGTTTACCTCTACATCACCAGAGGAACAGAGGAGTAGTAGAATCAGTATTCGGCTAAAGGCTTTAAGATGTTAATTATGTAATAATTATGATGTTTAATCAGCTTCTTGATATGCCACACCTGTCAGGTGGATGGATTATCTTGGCAAAGAAGAATTGCTTACTAACAGGGATGTAAACCAATTTGTGAACAATATTTGAGAGAAAGAAGCTTTTTGTGCGTATGGAACATTTCTGGGATCTTTTATTTCAGCTCATGAGACATGGGACCAACACTTTAGATGTTGCGTTTATATTTTTGTTCAGTGTACATTTAAAATCTCAAAGATCTTCTTTTGGAGGGTTCCTCCAGCCAATCTGGCAGATGTTGGCGCAATAGCGATGCGGACCGGGTCCTGGGTTAGTCGGGCAGCCAGCTGCTCTGAGCCCTTGGGGATGGTGGCGGATATCAACAGGGTCTGGTGCTCCTCCTAAACCCAGAACCTCCAGGACCTGCTGCTTGAAGCTTCAGCATGGTGTCTGCCTGCACACCAAATACAAGAGTTAGCATAATATTAGCCTAAATAATGTTAATGGCCCACTCTTTCCTAAAAATAAATACAAATTAAATAAAATAGAACTTTGTTTGCTATAAAGCTGATGGAGGTATCATGATATATGTCTGAATGATGTTGGTAAGAGGAACACCTATTTTTATCCAGCTAAACAATGATGAAATAGTATTATCGGTACACAATTTAGGGGTCGATGCAATTTCAATTCAGTTAGTCAATTTAGGATTTCAAATGCATCTTCATTTACATTTTATGAGGAGGCCTATTG
The DNA here is from genome assembly GCA_023634145.1 of Thymallus thymallus. NCBI lineage: Eukaryota > Metazoa > Chordata > Actinopteri > Salmoniformes > Salmonidae > Thymallus > Thymallus thymallus. The sequence continues at coordinate 42,075,748 of CM042393.1, forward strand.
ACCTCATCAACCAATCATAATGGAAGTGGCCATTTTAGGCCTTTTTTGGCCCTATACATGCCTCCTGTAAGACCCTATGATCCGTGAACCGTACAGACAATGTAATTAAACTCCGTATTGTGGACTCTAAAATAATATTATGGAGTTTGTCTAGATTCTGAAATACGATTCTTCACGTAAATGTATTCAACATTTAACATCTAATTAGTAACCTTCTTGACTTTGCTTATTTTTAGACATATTGTTTGGAATAATATACTCTTCAAACACGCCACATTTCCAGAGTGGGCTCACTGGTACTTCTGAAGATATGACACATTTTATTCATACAAATTGGCATTATAAGTCATTAACCAATCACAGCCCTCCTCCAGGATTGCACATTCAGCAAATCACCAGCAGAGGGAGTTGCCTTTGAATCCATTTTCCCATTCACTGTGTTGTTGGTGCTCATAACATTGATCATAGCTTGAATGCATATACTTGTACGTATAGGTCTATATTAAAATGTATGTATAGGTCTATATTTTTAAAAGTTATGATGAAAACTAACGGTCAGTTTCAGAACACCTACTCATTCAAGGGTTTTTCTTTATTTTCACTATTTTCTACATTGTAGAATAATATTGAAGACATGAAAACTATGAAATAACACATATGGAATCATGTAGTAACCAAAAAAGTGTTAAACAAATCAAAATCTATTTTATAGATTCTCACAACCAGCTTCACCTGGAATGCTTTTCCAACAGTCTTGAAGGAGTTCCCACATATGCTGAGCACTTGTTGGCTGCTTTCTTTCACTCTTCGGTCCGACTCATCCCAAACCATCTCAATTGGGTTGAGGTCTGGGGATTGTAGAGGCCAGGTCATCTGATGCAGCACTCCATCACTCTCCTTCCTGGTCAAATATCCCTTACACAGCCTGGAGGTGTGTTGGGTCATTGTCCTGTTGAAAACAAATGATAGTCCCACTAAGCCCAAACCAGATGGAATGGCGTATCGCTGCAGAATGCTGTGGGAGCCATGCTGGTTAAGTGTGCCTTGAATTCTAAATAAGTCACAGTCAGTGTCACCAGCAAAAGCACCCCCACACCATAACACCTCCTCCTCCATGCTTTATGGTGGGAAATATACATGCGGAGATCATCCGTTCACCCACACCACGTCTCCCAAAGACACGGCAATTGGAACCAAAAATCTCCAATTTGGACAAAGGACAAATTTAAACCGGTCTAATTTGCATTGCTCATGTTTCTTGGCCCAAATACATATCTTCTTCTTATTGGTGTCCATTAGTAGTGGATTATTTCTATTGATTAACACAGTCTCCTCGGAACAGTTGATGTTGAGATGTGTCTGTTACTTGAATTCTGTGAAGCATTTATTTGGGCTGAAATCTGAGGCTGGTGACTCTAATGAACTTATCCTCTGCAGCAGAGGTAACTCTGGGTCTTCCTTTCCTGTGGCGGTCCTCATGAGAGACAGTTTCATCATATCTTGATGGTTTTTGCGACTGCACTTGACTTTGACTTTAAACTTTAAAAGTTCTTGAAATGTTCCGTTTTGACTGACCTTCATGTCTTAAAGTAATGATGTGCTGTCGTTTCTCTTTGCGTATTTGAGCTGTTCTTGCCATAATATGGACTTTTACCAAATAGGGCTATCTTCTGTATACCACCCCTACCTTGTCACAACACAACTGATTGGCTCAAACGCATTAAGAAGGAAAGAAATTCCACAAATTAACTTTTAACAAGGCACACCTGTTAACTAAAATGCATTCCAGGTGACTACCTAATGAAGCTGGTTGAGAGAATGCCAAGATTGTGCAAAGCTGTCATCAAGGCAAAGGGTGGCTATTTGAAAAATCTCAAATATAAAATATATTTTGATTTGTTTAACACTTTTTTGGTTACTACATGATTCCATATGTGTTATTTCATAGTTGTGATGTCTTTATATTATTCTACAATGTAGAAAATTGTAAAAATAAAGAAAAACCCTTGAATGAGTAGGTGTTCTAAAACTTTTGACCGGTAGTGTATGTGTTTCAAATGTAAAAAGCATATATAACATCCTTTCTCCCATTTGCCAGAACAATTTGAGATACCCAAATTATTTTTGGGCCTTACTGGCATGGAATCACCCTCTACTTGTTTTCACAGATAAAGCATTATAAATTCACTTACTTTTTCTTCTGGCAAGTGGTAAATGTACATTGTACGTAGATTGAATCGAGACAATATTATCATGTTTTTACTGTACAAAGATCAGCCTATTTGCATACGTTTTTGAAAGGCTGTAGACTTTCTCATGGGTAGCAGCTTACCAGTAGCCTGTAATTTAAGATAGTAGCCACAGAACATAAATAGGCCTGTGCTTTATGAATTACTCATTACTGTTTCTTCAAGAGGGAGTGGATCAAATTGAGTTCACAGCTGGGCCTTTGGATTTTCTAAGTTTAGCCTAGGTGCTTTTTCCAGAAGTACTTCCTAGGTGCTTTTTCCAGAAGTACTTCCTAGTATTTTCTTCAGCAGGTGTATCAATGTTAGCGTGGGGGGGCGGGGGGGGGGACTGGTAGTGGGCATGGCCAATGGTGCGGTCTCCGACCAAACATTTTAGATGTCCTCCTCTTGGCCGCAGATTCAAAATGTTGCAGTTTTAAAGCTAATTTCCTTAAATTCTAAACATTTTGCCATGACAAATGTGATTTTATTGAAAAATATATAGCTCCATTATCCTTTCTATATACTTTATATCTGGTTTTAGTCATTTAAGTTTACACTGATGACTATAACATTTTTACCACTTTTTAAAAAAAGAGCCCCTAAAAAACTACTTAACCCTTGGATGGAACTGTTGCACTGATATGAGTCAGAAACATTTATTCTAGTGTCAAAAGTGACTACAAAGTGTAAATAGGATAATTTTGGTAATTAAGTCAGTCTCATCTAAAACAGAGTTTTGCACCTCAGTTCGTCACAACGACTAAATTAATTCATGAGGGATTACAATTGTGTCAACAAATCATGCCCCAAGCTCCGCCCACGTCACCTCCCTTCATTGAATGGGGCTCCGTTGTTTCATTGCCCCCAATCCGTTCAAAGGTCAAGGCCATTTGAGACTGAAAAGCCCTAGCTATACGGATTGACCAACTATGATTTGCATGCCTGCCGAAGGACCCTATTGTAAGGATTTATGTTCAGAGAGGTCTCTGGAAACCTTTATGGTTTTCAGTTTGGTGTCCAGAGACCTCTCTAGAAATATCTATGTTCAGTTTGGGATTGGTCCCCAATTAGAGACAGCTGCGCCGCATTTAAGTAGTAGTTATTCCCACCTGTGTTTGTGGGTTTTTGTGTGTGTTCCTTTTGTTTTCGTGCCGGTTCATGGTCGCTGTCTCGCCTTTGTTTGGTTTTGGGATTATATTACTGGAATAAAGGAATGTCTTCACACTACAGCTCTGCGCCTCGGTTCCTGTTTCATAGCGATCGTGACACCTATCTTGCGGAATAGGTGGTTGGAGGTCGTTGGTCCCCAGTGGTAGTGAGTATACCGGTAGCTAGACCATAGACTGCTGGTTATGTATCTGGTTGTATATATTTTGATAATCATTATCACTATCATCGTTAGCATAGCTGACCTTAGCTACCTACCTAGCTAGCTACCTAACTAGATACCCAGCTAGCTAATTACCTAATTACTTAACTACCCAGCTAGCTACCCAACTACCTAGCTAGCTACCCACCTAGCTAGCGTGCTAATGTTAGCCTACCTCAATACAACTCGGATTTGGCTTGGAAACACTATAACATTTCAAAAGAAGGATAATTATTAGTAGGAAAAACTTGTGATGTCCCCAGATTGACTTTAGATGCAGAATAACATTAGCCAACTAATTAAGATTGACGGAACCCCCGTATTTTAGCTAGCTAACATTAGCATTGCTAGCTATTTTTGATGAACTTTGCTAGTAACAGTAATGGCTGTCACGTCCGTGCCAACTACCTCGACGGTGCTCCTCCCGCCCCGGCGCTCCGGCTCGCCGGTGTACTAACCACCGACATGAGGACGATGGCAGCCTAATCCAAGCGCCTATCATCTGTTTCCCATTCCCCTGATTCCACCCGCCCACACACACACCTGTTCCCATTCCCCTGATTCCACCCGCCCACACACACACCTGTTCCCATTCCCCTGATTCCACCCGCCCACACACACACCTGTTCCCATTCCCCTGATTCCACCCGCCCACACACACACCTGTTCCCATTCCCCTGATTCCACCCGCCCACACACACACCTGTTCCCATTCACCCCATTACACTCCCTATGTATGTTACCCTTCCCCGTGTGTGGGGGGGGGATTATTGTCTACATGTTCTGTGCATGTTATTATTAAATACATCGCTTAACGTTATTCCTTTTGTTTCACCTCCAGAATAATCCACCGCCTCGGAGGATGTTTTTCACGTTTGTTTTTTGTTCACCTTTTCCCTGTTTTATCCTTTTTGTGAGTGTTTGCCCCTGTCCCTCATGATGATCACAGGAGAGCGCGATGGGGGACCCGGTCCTGGCGATCGACTGACCGGGCTAGAGGATAGGTACCGGGTCATGGAGGGACAGATGTCAGAGCTCATGGACACGGGCCGGCCCTCCAAACCGCATTCTGCAATGGCTTGCGGAGGGAGGTTAGGATGGAGCTGGTTTGTTGCTGGACGCGTTCATCGCCCGGGCCATTGTTATCGATGGGCAGCTCCGGGACCGTGACCGTTTGGGCAGTCAGTCAGCTCGTCCTCTCCGTCGGGAGGAACCGGAGCTTAGCCAATGGAGCTGGGGTTGATGAGGCTCCCTGCAGAGGAGAGGGACCGGCGGAGTCGACAGGGCTTGTGCCTGTTCTGCGGGAGGAGGGCCACCTCTGCCAGGAGTGCCCCTCCAAACAGGAGCAGAGCAGGAAGCGGGTGAGTACCCAGACAGCACGGACGAGCACAGTAGGTACGTTATGCATATCAGATTTTGCTGGGCCCTTCTGTTGCTCTATTGTGTTGTCTGGAAAAACGAATTCTCATGTCTCAACAGCTCTGATAGACTCTGGGGAGGCCGGGAGTTTCATCGACAAGTCCTTGGTGTCTGCTCTCCAGCTGCCAGTGCGCAGGTTGAGGTCCTCTCTCCCCATTAAGGCCTTGGATGGCCGACCGGTGGGCACCGGGTCAATTACCAACATGACTCGGCCACTCACCCTCACCATCAACGGCTGCCATCGGGAGAGATTGGAGTTAATGGTGCTGACTTCCTCCTGCGGATCAACATCGGTGGAGAGTCCTGTATGCGCCCTTCAGTCCAACGGCCCGCAGGAGACTTGGCGGAGGTGTTCTCCCGCGAAAGGGCTAGGTGTCTCCCTCCTCACAGGCCGTGGGACTGTGCTGTTGACCTACTGCCTGAAGCTGTGCCCCCCCCCCCCCGGAACTGGATCTACCCACTCTCTGTGAGTCTTTGTTGATGGAGAAGTACATCTGTGAGTCGCAGGAGGAGAGATACATCCGGAGGTCCACATCGCCTGCTTCAGCGAGTTTCTTCTTCGTTCCGAAGAAGGACGGGTGACTTTGACCGTTTTATTTCACCTTTATTTAACCAGGTAGGCCAGTTGAGAACAAGTTCTCCTTTACAACTGCGACCTGGCCAAGACAAAGCAAAGCAGTTTGACAAAAACAACAACACAGAGTTACACATGGGATAAACAAACATACAGTCAATAACACAATAGAAAATCTATATACAGTGTGTGCAAATGTAGTAAGATTAGGAAGGTAGGGCAATAAATAGGCCATAGTGGTGAAATAATTACAAATTAGCATTAACACTGGAATAATAGCTGTGCAGATGATGTGCAAATGAGAAAAAACAATAAATATGGGGATGAGGTAGTAGGGTGGGCTATTTACAGAAGGGCTGTGTACAGGTGCAGTGATCGGAAAGCTGCTCTGACAGCTGATGCTTAAAGTTATTTAGGGAGATGGTAGTCTCCAGCTTCAATGATTTTTGCAATTCGTTCCAGTCATTAGCAGCAGAGAACTGGAAGGAATGGCGGCCAAAGGAGGTGTTGGCTTTTGGGATGAAATATACCTGCTGGAGCGCATGCTACGGGTGGGTGTTGCTATGGTGACCAGCGAGCTGAGATAAGGTGGGGATTTACCTAGTAAAAACGTGTAGATTACCTGGAGCCAGTGGGTTTGGCGACGAATATGTAGTGAGGGCCAGCCAACGAGAGAATACAGGTCGCAGTGGTGGGTAGTATATGGGGCTTTGGTAACAAAACGGATGGCACTGTGATAGACTACATCCAATTTGCTGAGTAGAGTGTTGGAGGCTATTTTGTAAATGACATCGCCAAGGATCGGTAGGATAGTCCGTTTTACGAGGGCATGTTTGGCAGCATGAGTGATGGAGGCTTTGGTGCGAAATAGGAAGCCGATTCTAGATACAATTTTGGATTGAAGATGCTTAATGTGAGTCTGGAAGGAGAGTTTACAGTCTAACCAGACGCCTAGGTATTTGTAGGTGTCCACGTATTCTAAGTCAGACCCGTCGAGGGTAGTGATGATAGTCCGGTGGGCGGGTGCGGGCAGCGTTCGATTGAAAAGCATGCATTTAGTTTTACTAGCATTTAAGAGCAGTTGGAGCCACGGAAGGAGTGTTGTATGGCATTGAAGCTTGTTTGGAGGTTTATTAACACAGTGTCCAAAGAGGGGCCAGATGTATACAGAATGGTGTCATCTGGGTAGAGATGGATCAGAGAGTCACCAGCAGCGAGAGCGACATCATTGATATGTATAGAGAATAGAGTCGGCCAAAGAATTGAACCCTGTGGCACCCCCATAGAGACTGCCAGAGGACCGGACAACAGGCCCTCCGATTTGACACTCTGAACTCTATCTGAGAAGTAGTTGGAGAACCAGGCAAGGCAGTCATTTGAGAAACCAAGGCTGTTGAGTCTACCAATAAGAATGCGGTAATTGACAGAGTCGAATGCCTTGGCCAGGTCGATGAAGACGGCTGCACAGTACTGTCTTCTATCGATGGCGGTTATGGTATCGTTTAGTACCTTGAGCGTAGCTGAGGTGCACCCATGACCAGCTCGTAAACCAGATTGCATAGCAGACAAGGTACGGTGGGATTCGAAGTGGTCAGTGATCTGTTTATTAACTTGGCTTTCGAAGACTTTAGAAAGGCAGGGCAGGATGGATATAGGTCTGTAACAGTTTGGGTCTAGAGTGTCTCCCCCTTTGAAGGGGATATACAGTTGAAGTCGGAGGTTTACATACACTTAGGTTGAAGTCGATAAAACTCATTTTTCAACCACTCCACAGTTTTCATGTTAACAAACTATAGTTTTGGTTAGGACATCTACTTTGTGCATGACACAAGTCATTCTTCCAACAATTGTTTACAGACAGATTATTTCACTTATAATTCACTATATCACAATTCCAGTGGGTCAGAAGTTTACATACACTAAGTTGACTGTGCCTTTTAACAGCTTGGAAAATTCCAGAAAATGATGTCATGGCTTTAGAAGCTTCTGATAGGCTAATTGACATACAATTAGTGATTAGTGACAATTAGAGCAATTTCCAAAGAAAAAGCCAAATGTCTCCCTCCACACCGTGCTTGTGATTGTGCCATCGACCTGATGCCTGGTGGCGTGCCTGCCCGGAAACGTATATATCCGCTCTCTATGGTCGAAACGGATAATATGGAGACGTATATCCGAGAGGCACTGGAGCAGGGGCATATTCGCCATTCTAAGTCCCCTGCTTCAGCTAGCTTTTTTTTTGTGAAAAAGAGGGAAGGGGGATTAAGGCCGTGCATTGACTATCGCAGACTAAATGAGGTGACAACGAAGTTCCGATATCCAATGCCCCTCGTTCCTGCGGCCATAGAGCAGCTACGGGGAGCGTGTTTCTTCACCAAGCTAGACCTCCGGAGCGCATACAACCTTATACGAATCCGGGAGGGAGATGAGTGGAAGACCGCATTTAGCACGGCGTCAGGTCACTATGAATACCTAGTGATGCCATATGGACTCGCCAATGCCCCCGCGGTATTCCAGTCTTTTCTGAATGAGGTATTTCGGGATATGTCGGGGAGGTATGTAGTGGTATATATCGATGATATCCTAGTGTACTCCCCGACGTTCTCAGAACACGTGACGCACGTTCGTGCTGTCCTCCGCCGTTTATTACAGAACCAGCTGTATGTCAAGGAGGAAAAATGCGCCTTCCACCAAACGGCCGTCTCCTTCCTCGGGTACCGTATTTCTCCGGAGGGGGTGAAGATGGAGGAGTTGAAGGTGGAGGCAGTCAGGTCATGGCCAGTCCCTCGGGACATTAAAGGGCTCCAAAGCTTCCTCGGTTTATCAAGGGCTATAGCTCCATCGCAGCGCCACTCACATCGTTGTTGAAAGGAAACCCTCAACGCCTCACCTGGACCCCTAGTGCCGAGAAGGCTTTTCTCGACCTGAAGGGCCGATTCACCACCGCTCCTCTGCTCCGCCACCCAGACCTGCTGAAGCCCTTCACGGTCGAGGTAGACGCATCGGAGGTCGGGGTAGGGGCGGTCCTCTCTCAGCAGCAGGGGAACCCTCCCCTGCTCTACCCCTGTGCGTACTTTTCCAAAAAGCTGACTGCTGCGGAGAGGAACTACGACGTGGGTGACCGAGAGCTACTGGCGGTAAAGTTGGCATTGGAGGAGTGGAGACATTGGCTAGAGGGCGCTCAGAGCCGTTCACTGTCCTGACGGATCATCGGAACCTGGAGTACGTCAGGGCAGCCCGGCGCCTTAACCCCCGACAGGCCCGCTGGACTTTGTTTTTTGAGCGCTTCCAGTTCACCCTGACCTATCGCCCGGGAACATAAAACGGCAGGGCGGACGCACTCTCCCGCATCCACGACCGGGGGGCAGAGACGAGGCAGGACGTCCCGATCCTGCCTCCATCATGTATTGTAGGACCCGTCTCCTGGGACATCGACACAGAGATCCAACAAGCAGGGAGACGGGATCCTACCCCAGCAACCTGCCCTCCGGGGAAGGTTTACGTTCCAAGGAGAGTGCGGGGAAGGCTGGTAATCTGGGCACACACAACACCTGCCACCGGGCACCCAGGTATCAGTCGGACCCTGGAGGCGCTCCGGGAGAAGTATTGGTGGCCGGGCATGGGGAGGACTGTGCGTCATTATGTACTGTCTTGTGTGGTGTGCGCATAGTCCAAGGCGCCGAGAACGGCTCCAACAGGAAAGCTCCATCCCCTACCAGTACCTCAGCGGCCTTGGACTCACATCGCGGTAGATTTCCTCACCGATCTACCGCCAGCAGAGGGGAAAACCACCATCGCCGTGGTAGTGGACAGGTTCTCTAAGATGGTGCGCTTTAAACCACTACCCGGCCTCCCCTCTGCTCTCCAGTTTGCTGAGGTGCTCTTTCAACAGGTCTTCTGACAGTATGGACTTCCGGAGGACATTGTGTCTGACCGGGGTCCCCAGTTCACCTCTCGTGTGTGGAAGGCGTTTATGTCCAAACTGGGGGTCTCGGTCAGTCTCACATCCGGGTACCACCCTCAGGCGAATGGGCAAGCGGAGCGCACCAACCAAGAACTGGGGAGGTTCCTTCGGGCGTATTGCAACAGCCAGGTGAGTGGACCCGTTTCCTTCCCTGGGCGGAATACGCTCAGAACTCCCTGCGCCACGCCTCCACTGGTCTGACCCCCTTCCAGGTGGTACTGGGTTTTCAGCCCTGTTTGTGCCCCTGGGGGAAGGGTTCTGAGGAAGTTCAAGCAGTGGAGGAGTGGTTTGGGAGGGCTGAGAGGGTCTGGTCCGCTGCTAGGGTCCGTCTGCAGCAGGCGGTTCAGCAGCAAAAAACACAGGCGGACAGGCGGCGGAGTGAGGCTCCAGTGTTCCGTCCAGGGGATAAAGCCTGGCTGTCCACGAGGAACCTCCAGCTCCGTTTGCCCAGTCATAAGCTAGAGCCCAGGTATGTGGGACCATTCACGGTCCTTCGGAGAGTGAACGAGGTCACCTATAGGTTGAGACTCACACCACCTTATAACAACCTGTCTCCCTCTTTCCATGTCTCTCTCCTCAGACCGGTGGTTCCTGGTCCACTAGGGGGGTCCGGACCTGCAGTGGCGCCTCCACCACCAACGGAGGTAGCTGGGGGTCTGGCATATCGAGTGGAGAAGGTGCTGGACTCTCGGCTACGGCAGGGTCGGATCCAGTACCTGGTGGACTGGGCGGGATACGGCCCTGAGGAGCGTAGCTGGGTTCCGTCGCTTACCACAGAGTACCATGCTCGCCGTCCGGATCGACCAGCACCTCGCCCTCGGGGTCGTCCAGGGCGCCGGCGAGTGGCGACGTCGGGAGCCGCGCCTAGGGAGGGGGTGGCAGCATCATGTTGTGGGGGTGCTTTGCTGCAGGAGGGACTGATGCACATCACAAAATAGATGGCATCATGAGGAAGGAAAATTGTGTGGATATGTTGAAGCAACATCTCAAGACATCAGTCAGGAAGTTAAAGCTTGGTTGCAAATAGATCTTCCAAATGGACAATGACCCCAAGCATAATTCCAAAGTTGTGGCAAAATAGCTTAAGGACAACAAAGTTAAGGTATTGGAGTGGCCATTGTGGGCAGAACTGAAAAAGCATGTGCGAGCAAGGAGGCCTACAAACCTGACTCAGTTAAACTAGTTCTGTCAGGAGGAATGGGCCAGAATTCACCCAACTTATTGTGGGAAGCTTGTGGAAGGCTACCCGAAACGACCCAAGTTAAACAATTTAAAGGCAATGCTACCAAATACTAACTGAGTGTATGTAAACTTCTGACCCACTGAAAATGTGATGAAGGAAATAAAAGCTGAAATCTATTATTCTGACATTTCACATTCTTAAAATAAAGTGTTGATCCTAACTGACCTAAGACAGGGACTTTTTACTAGGATTAAATGTCAGGAATTGTGAAATTGAGTTTAAATGTATTTGGCTAAGGTGTATGTAAACCTCTGACTTCAACTGTACATACACATCAATTACACAATACAAAACACGAAAAGCAAAACACAATCATATGAAGCAAACACATTCTTCAGTTGAGGTGTATGTAAACTTCTGACTTCAACTGTAGGTCTGTAACAGTTTGGGTCTAGAGTGTCTCCCCCTTTGAAGAGGGGGATGACCGCAGCAGCTTTCCAATCACTAGGGATCTCAGACGATACGAAAGAGAGGTTGAACAGGCTAGTAATCATGGTTGCAACTATTCTGGTGGATAATTTTAGAAAGAAGGGGTCCAGATTGTCAAGCCCAGCAGATTTGTAGGGGTCCAGATTTTGCAGCTCTTTCAGAACATCAGCTATTTGGGTGAAGGAAAGCTTTTGGCCGAGCAGGTTGCTACGGGGGGTACAGAGCTTTTGGCCGGGGTAGGGGTAGCCAGGTGGAAAGCATGGCCAGCCGTAGCAAAATGCTTATTGACATTTTCGTTTATCGATGTGTTTTCTAGCCTCAGTGCAGTGGGCAACTGGGAGGAGATGCTCTTATTCTCCATGGACTTTACAGTGTCCCAGAACTTTTGGGAATTAGTACTACAGGATGCAAATGTCTGTTTGAAAAAGCTGGCCTTGCCTTTTCTAACTGACTGTGTATATTGGTTCCTGACTTCCCTGAAAAGTTGCATATCATGGGGGCTATTCGATGCTAATGCAGTGCGCCACAGGATGTTTTTGTGCTGGTCAAGGGCAGTCAAGTCTGGAGTGAACCAAGGGCTATATCTTAGTTCTACGTTTTTTGAAAGTGGCATGCTTATTTAGGATGGCAAGGAAAGCACTTTTAAAGAACAACCAGGCGTCCTCTACTGACGGGATGAGGTCAATATCCTTCCAGGATACCCGGTCCAGATCGATTAGAAAGGCCTGCTCGCAGAAGTGTTTTAGGGAACGTTTGACAGTGATAAGGGGTGGTCGTTTGACCGCGGACCCGTTACGAACGCAGGCACAAAGGCAGTGATCGCTGAGATCCTGGTTGAAAACAGAGGTGCATTTGGAGGGCAAGTTGGTCAGAATGATATCTTTGATAGTACCCATGTTTATGGATTTAGGGTTGTACCTGGTGGGTTCCTTGATAATTTGTGTGATATTGAGGGCATCTATCTAAGATTGAAGGACAGCCGGGGTGTTAAGCATATCCCAGTTTAAATCACCTAACAGTACAAACTCTGAAGATAGATGGGGGGCAATCAATTCACATATGGAGTCCAGGGCACAGCTGGGGGCTGAGGGGGGTCTGTAACAAACAGCAACAGTGAGAGACTTATTTCTGGAAAGGTGGATTTTTAACTGTTTGGGCACAGACCTGGACAGTATGACAGAACTCTGCAGGTTATCTCTGCAGTAGATTGCAACTCCACCTCCTTTGGCAGTTCTATCTTGATGGGAAATTCAGAATTTTTGGTGGCCTTCCTGAGCCAGGATTCAGACACAGCTAGGACATTAGGGTTGGCGGAATGTGCTAAATCAAATTTAGGGAGGAGGCTTCTGATGTTAACATGCAGGAAACCAAGGCTCTTACGGTTACAGAAGTCAACAAATGGGAGTGCCTGGGTTAATAGGTGTAATGCTGGGAGCTACAGGACCTGGGTTTACCTCTACATCACCAGAGGAACAGAGGAGGAGTAGAATAAGTGTTCGGCTAAGGGCTTTAAGAACTGGTCGTCTAGTACGTTGGGTACATAGAATAAAAGGAGCAGAGTTCTGGGCGTGGTGGAATAGATTGAGGGCATAATGTATAGACAAGGGTATAGTAGGATGTGAGTTAAGTGGAGGTAAACCTAGGCGTTGGGTAATGAAGAGAGAGGTAGCATCTCTGGAGACACCAGTTAAGCCAGGTGAGGTCTCCGCATGTGTGGGGGGAGGGACAAAGGAGCTATCAGAGGCATGTTGAGCAGGACTGGGGGCTCTACAGTGAAATAAAACAATAATAGCTAACCTAAACAGCAACAGACAAGGCATATTGAAATAAGAAAGGGGCATAAAAACAAACACAGTTAATTAAGAGAGTTAAAGACAACGACGGGTAATGGCAATGAATGGACAAAGAGGGTCAGGTAGAGAAATGTGATGTGCTACACACAGGACCTGAGGCCTAGCAGATAAACAGAATGAAATACCATATAACCAAGCAGTTCCACAGGCATCAGCTGTGAAGCTGAGTAATCATAGGATCTGATGATCAGCAAAGAGGTGAGCCAGGGAGCAGTTCAGTGGGCGCTGCACTAGCCAAGCGGGAGGCACAGCGTTCAGAATGCTAGCAGGCCGGGGCTAGCGGATGAAACTTCGGCGACGTCGCAGAGGAAAAGCCTGTTGAGACCACGTCGGACAATTACGTCGGCAGACCAGTCGTGGTGGCTCGGCGGGGCTCCGTGTCGACAGTAGAAGGTCCAGGCAGGTTGACAAAGGTACTGTAGCCCGGGAGAATAGCTTGTACACGTCGGCCTAGCTCAAAGCAGCCACTCGATTGCAGCTAGCTAGCTGCGATGATCCGGTGTGATGGTCCTGGGATTTCGGCTGAAATCCGGTGAAGTGGAAGGGAACGTAATCCGAAATGCGCAGGGTTGGTAGCGTGCTGTGCAGACTGGCCAATATTGTCCGAACTAAAGCTGGCTGATGCAGGCTAAGCAGTGTTGAGGACCGTTAACAATGGATAGTAGCTTGTTAGCAAGCTAGCTAGCAGGCTAGCTTCTGTCGGAGGTTCAGTTAAATGATAAAAAAATATAAATAAATAAATAAAATAGTAGATTCATTCCACGTTGGGTGAGGCGGGTTGCAGGAAAAGTATATGAGGAATAAGAAATATATATATATATATATATAAAGACAGACTAATTACAGACTATTTACACGGGACATGAGACAGGACAAAATAACGTCCGCACTGTTACGCCATCTTGGCGTGCATCGACTACCGGGGCCTCAACGGCGCGACCGTAAAGTTCTGGTACCCGATGCCCCTCGTCCCACCGACCATAGAGCAGCTCCGGTGGGCACGGTTCTTCACGAAGCTAGACCTCCGGAGTGCGTATAACCTCATATGCATTCGGGAGGGAGATGAGTGGAAGACCGCTTTTAGAACAACGTCGAGCCACTATGAATATCTGGGAATGCCGTACGGCCTGAGCAACGCGCTGGTGGTGTTCCAGTCATACTTGGACAAGGTGTTCCGGGACATGGTAGGGAAACATGTCGTCATCTACATCGATGACATCCTGATTTACTCCTCCACTTACTCGGAACACGTGGCCCACGTATCTCCTAGATAACCACCTATACGTCAAGGGAGAAAAGTGTGTCTTCCACCAGACATCCATCTCCTTCCTTGGGTATCACATCTCCCCGGAGGGCGTGAAGATGGAAGAACTGAAGATGGGGGCAGTCAGGTCATGGCCAGCTCCCAAGAACATCAAGGAGCTGCAACGCTTTCTTGGGTTTGCCAACTTTAACCTCCGGTTCATCCAGGGCTACAGCACCATTGCCGCTCCACTCGCATCATTGCTGAAAGGCAACCCTCAGCGCCTCCAGTGGACCCCGGAAGCAGAGAGGGCCTTCCAGGACCTGAAGGGCAGGTTCACTAGAGCACCCCTGCTCCGCCACCCAGACCCTCTACTGCCTTACCTTGTGGAGGTCGATGCGTCTGAGGTTGGTTTGGGGGCGGTCCTTTCCCAGCGGCATGGGAGTCCCTCAAGACTGCACCCCTGTGCCTACATCTTGAGGAAGCCGTCTGCTGCGGAGAGGAACTATGACGTGGGTGACCGAGAGCTACTGACTGAAGTTGGCACTGGAGGAGTGTAGACACTGGCTGGATGGCGCATGGGAGCCATTCACAGTCCTGACGGACTGTGAATGGACCAGGCCCCTAGGGTTCCCATCCTGCCACAAGCGTGTGTCGTGGAACCCGTGGTCTGGGACGTTGACTAGGAGATCGTGCGGGTGGGGCGTCGGGACCCATCATCAGCGGCGTGCCTCCGGGGGAAGACCTACGTGCCGAGGAGCGTTCGTGGTAGGCTGGTGACCTGGGCCCACCAATCCCCAGCGACTGGACACCCGGGGGTGGCGAGAACACTTGAAGCGCTCCGGGCGAAGTACTGGTGGCCTGGCATGGGGAGGACTGTGTGTCACTACGTCCAGTCCTGCTCCATCTGCACACAGTCCAAGGCGTCAAGACTGGCTCCCGCAGGGAAGCTTCATCCACTACCGGTGCCTCGGTGGCCTTGGTCCCATCTGGCAGTGGACTTTGTCACCGATCTGCCCCGTTCAGAGGGACATACGACCATCTTGGTGATCGTGGACAGATTCTCCAAGATTGTTTGTTTGGTTCCTCTCACTGGGTTGCCCTCTGCCTTCCAGGTCGCTGAGGTCCTGTTCCAGCAGGTCTTCAGGATGTATGGAGTTCCTGAGAACATTGTCTCCAACCATGGGCCCCAATTCACTTCTCGGGACTGGAAGGCGTTCCTGTCCCGGCTGGGTGTCACGGTTAGTCTCCCATCCGGGTACCACCCTCAAGCGAACGGGCATGCGGAACTCACTAACAAGGAGCTGGGAAGGTTCCTGCGGAGCTACTGTCTCGACAGGCCAGGTGAGTGGTCACGCTTTCTTCCCTGGGCGGAGTACGCCCAGAACTCCCTGCGCCAGTCCTCCACAGGTTTGACACCGTTCCAGGCCGTCCTGGGCCGGCAGCCTCTTATGTCCTTGGACAGGTACCGAGCCCAGTGACGTGCCGTCTGTGGAGGACTGGTTTCGATCTGCAGAGGAGGTATGGCCCGCCACCCACGCAGGGTCGGGTCCAGTACCTAGTGGACCGGGCGGGATACGGTCCGAAGGAACGCAGCTGGGTCTGATGACTGAGTTCCACACGCGCCGCCCGGACCGGCCGGCCCCTCGACCTCCGGGACAGGTACCGGCGTCTGGAGCCGCGCCTTTGAGGGTGGGTACTGTCACGTCCGTGCCAACCACCTCGACGGTGCTCCTCCCGCTCCTCACGCCGTTACAATGGCAATATTGCCACCTCTCTAAAGTAAATCTGACGACATCTAAAATGGTAAAAGTTGTTTCCTATTAATTATTTTCCTACTTTAGCAATGTCATCGTATTTCCATGTTAGTGTCATTTAGACAAAACAGTCACATTAGCCTTCAAGGTGCAACCCATGTCTAGACAAGGTGCACAGTTGGGTAACAGACTGATCCCCTTGTCATGAACACACCCCGGGAGCTTCCTGAAGGAGCAATGGTGGGTATCATAACATGTGATTGCAATGGTTTAGCGACCTCCAAAAATTAATTTCATTCACTGTACACTTGCTTTTTTTCACAACTTGTCAGGCAAGACCTCAGAATAAAAGTGTGCCATGGAACAATCCAGTAAATGTGGAGGAGGAGTTAAGATGGGGCGTCGCCTTGTTAACGCTCAAAAGCGGAAGTCTCATCACAGGCTCTTTCCATTTCTCCTGACAACCGGAACATCTGATTTTGATAGTGACCCGTGTTACTGGCCTGATGACAGACTGCTTCAGCAACAATGACAGGTAGTGTGTGTTATGTGGAAAGTTGTATTCTAATATACCCTGCTTGATAAACTAGTAGGTTCCCCAGCCAAGTAGATACAACTAGTAGAGTTGTTTTGGTTAAATAAATATTTTTCTATTTTTCCAAGGCTATGGAGAGAAGTGGCTTCTTTGCTGCCCTTCTTGACACCAGGCCATCCTCCAAAAGTCTTCGCCTCACTGTGCGTGCAGATGCACTCACACCTGCCTGCTGCCATTCCTGAGCAAGCTCTGCACTGGTGGTGCCCCGATCCCACAGCTGAATCAACTTTAGGAGACGGTCCTGGCGCTTGCTGGACTTTCTTGGGCGCCCTGACGCCTTCTTCACAACAATTGAACCTCTCTCCTTGAAGTTCTTGATGATCTGATAAATGGTTGATTTAAGTGCAATCTTACCAGCAGCAATATCCTTGCCTTTGAAGCCCTTTTTGTGCAAAGCAATGATGACGGCACGTGTTTCCTTGCAGGTAACCATGGTTGATGGAGGAAGAACAATGATTTCAAGCACCACCCTCCTTTTAAAGCTTCCAGTCTGTTATTCTGACTCAATCAGCATGACAGAGTGATCTTCAGACTTGTCCTCGTCAACACTCTCACCTGTGTTAACGAGACAATCACTGACATGATGGCAGCTGGTCCTTTTGTGGCAGGGCTGAAATGCAGTGGAAATGTTTTGGGGGGATTAAGTTCATTTTCATGTCAAAGAGGGACTTTGCAATTAATTGCAATTCATCTGATCACTCTTCATGACATTCTGGAGTATATGCAAATTGCCATCATCAACACTGAGGCAGCAAACTTTGTGGAGACCAATACTTGTGTCATTCTCAACTTTTGGCCACGACTGTATAGGCTGAGAATGACAATGGAAGGTGCACATTGCTATATTAGCAGAAAACTGCTTCTATGATATTATGTAAAGGATTGTTTAATCTACATGGACCTGTTACTACATTTGAATGTTATCAAACCACTTAGTTTAGAATATCTACATAAATTCAGCAATTGAATTCTTCTCATATTACTCTGTAGGCTACTGACCGATTCAAAGGTCATTTGTAGTCATTCGATTGCTGTTTTGTTTCATATTGTGTTTGATTGTTGTGATCAAGTCACCCATGTGAATGAGACTCTGGTCTCAATGGGGTTCCCTATAAATAAATCAAAGCTTCCTCCGGCATCTCACCATACATTTGCCTGTTATTGAATTTGTTTGTTGTGATGGAGTGGTGGGAAACCGCTGCAGACAAGGTTCTGACAGATGGGTGACAGATGTCGTGGCAAGGGCACACCCAAGACACACCCACATCAAACCTTCTGTCATGGCCGCCAGTATTTCTTGAGGAGTAAGCCAACAGAAATGGGACAAATCAGTGGTTGCAGTTCCCCTTTAAATGATATTTTAATGATTTAAATGAATATAGTGGAAACACTGAGCTTGGAGGTTTGTGCAAAGCAGCACAGTTTACATGTATTAAGTTATTTCTGAGAAACCATGATGTTCCTCCTTTGCTGCTTGATATTGTGAGAAATCATTCAAGTATTTTTCACAACCATAAAACCAAGGCTATAGATACACTAAAGAGCTGAGCCAGACCAAGCCCAACAAAGCTTTACTGAGCCAGACCAAGCCCAACAAAGCACTACTGAGCCAGACCAAGCCCAACAAAGTACTACTGAGCCTGACCAAGCCCAACAAAGCTCTATTGAGCCAGACCAAGCCCAACAAAGCACTACTGAGCCAGACCAAGCCCAACAAAGCTCTACTGAGCCAGACCAAGCCCAACAAAGCACTACTGAGCCAGACCAAGCCCAACAAAGCACTACTGAGCCAGACCAAGCCCAACTCAGCTGTACTGAGCTGGCCTGGGTACGCACCCACCATAGTTGCTGTAACTGTGCTGAAAAGGACTATGTGAAAAGAAAACATCAGAGCCAGTTCCGACAGTGAAGCCAACGTGCACCATCTACACCTGGACTGGTGTGGGTGCCTCATACCTGGCCTTCTTCAGGTTGGCACAGAGTCGACGGGAGGTATCAGTGCTCAAAATGCATGATGCCCACCTCCCTGCCCTCTGTCACAATGCCAAGCTGCTGGTTTACCCGCTGCACTTGCTCCTCTGTCAGCCCAGAGATAAATGTAGGAATATTCCTAGTCCTTATCACCATTGTCAGCTCTGTCAACAGCTTGCTGTCCACTCAGTGAGGTCCTCTCCTCCCCTGTGGTGTCACGGTTAAAGGTGTCCTCCCCTGTGCCCATGCCAACTTAGCCAGGTGACTGGCCTTGCAACCCAGGCTGCACACATCGTTGTCGGTGCTGTCACAGTTGTACTCCCCGAAGCAACAGCACATGGGCTCCCCCGGTTTGGGCCATCTCTGGCTCTTTCTGAAGGATTTGACAGGCTCTTCTTCTTCGCTGTCCTCTGGTTCAGACTCAGACTCTGAGGACTGTTGGTCCTCTAGTGCTCATACAGAGCTTCCCTCCTCCAGAGTTGGTTATCCTAAAGAGGCGGTTAATAACAATATACTCACAATGTCTAACAATAAGGAAAAGGTCTCTCAGTGATAATGAAGAAGAGTGGGCATCTAGCGATAGCTACCACACAAGCGGTTATTGATAACTTACATGATATTAAAATGCACGTAACCCGACACAATAGGCTATTATTTGCTGGTGAAAAAACATGCAGATATTGAAATAAACACCCAGACTGTAGCATAAAGTACACTATATATACAAAAGTATGTGGACAGCCCTTCAAATCAGTGGATTCAGCTATTTCAGCCACACCCGTTGCTGACAGGTGTATTAAATCGAGCACACAGCCATGCAATCTCCATAGACAAACATTGGCAGTAAAATGGCCTTACTGAAGAGCTCGGTGATATTCAACGTGGTACCGTAAAAGGATGCCACCTTTCCAACAATTCAGTTCGTCAAATTTCTGCCCTGCTAGAGCTGCCCCGGTGAAGTGGTAGGCCACACAAGCTCACAGAACGGGACCGCCAAGTGCTGAAGTGCGTAGTGTGTAAAAATCGTCTGTCCTCTGTTGCAACACTCACTACCGATTTCCAAACTGCCGCTGGAAGCAACATCAGCACAATAACTGTTCGTCGGGAGCTTCATGAAATGGTTTCCATGGCCGAGCAGCCTCACACAAGCCTAAGATCACCATGCACAATGCCAAGCATCATCTTGAGTGGTGTAAAGCTCGCTGCCATTGCACTCTGGAGCAGTGGAAATGCGTTCTCTGGAGTGATGAATCACGCTTCACCATCTGGCAGTTCGACAGACAAATCTGGGTTTGGCGGATGCCAGGAGAACGCTACCTGCCCCAATGCATAGTGCCAACTGTAGTTTGGTGGAGGAGGAATAATGGTCTGGGTCTGTTTTTCATGGTTCAGACCCCTTAGTTCCAGTGAAGGGAAATCTGAACGCTACAGCATACAATGACATTCTAGACGATGCTGTGCTTCCAACTTTGTGGCAACAGTTTGGGGAAGATCCTTTCCTGTTTCAGCATGAGGTCCATACAGAAATGGTTTGTTGAAATTGGTATGAAAGAACTTGACTGGCCTGCATAAAGCCCTGACCTCAACCCCATCAAACACCTTTGGGGTGAATTTGAACGCCGACTGCGAGCCGGTCCTAATCGCCCAACATCAGTGTCCGACCTCACTAATGCTCTTGTGGCTGAATGGAAGCAAGTCGCCGCAACAATGTTCCAACATCTAGTGGAAAGCCTTCTCAGAAGAGTGGAGGCTGTTATAGCAGCAAAGAGGGGACCAACTCCATATTAATGCCCATGATTTGGGATTATGGTGTTTGAGTAGCAAGTGTCCACATACTTTTGGTCATGTAGTATCTTGTCCACTGCCCGCTCACTCAGAATGCAGGCCAATGTTGATGACCTCTCCATGCTGGGTAATGTAGTTCAGGCCAAATATTCTCACGACAGGAAACTATTTACAAACATGTCCGAAGCAAATTCACACGTTGACATAAAGCTGCACCTCACATCAACATGATTTCAATTAATCAATGTCGAATTTAACAAGCCTCTTATCAGTGGTGATAAATATTAGGACTGCAAATACCTGTAATAAAGGAGTGACACATTAATCATACTGTGGATACTTGCAACTGACAATACAAAGCCAAGCTACCACAAAATGTTATATTTATGAGAATAACTCTTGATTAAAACACACTTAAATAATCCATCTCATTGCTGAAAGTTAACATATTTATATATCCAGGCGTGCATTCTACTTATAAACAGACACAGCATTTTATCCAAACAAATCAAACTATGTATTGTGTACATTCTGTTCTATTTACACACTAGTAAAAGCGTGCTGTCCTCTTGTGGTGCAGAAGTGGCTGGGTGCTATGCGCACGCGCAGTAGCGCAGCTCTTTTCTAGCCACAGTGCGGCAGGAAACCCGTAACAAGCGAAGAAAAGCAGAGATTGAATAGTGGAGAAAAAATAGCTATCCAAAGGGGGAAATGTAAAGGAATATAAAAGAACAAAGACTTTGAACAATGGGATTTCCCCCCCACCCCTCTCAATCTGAAGAAAAGATGCGTCTTTCTCTCTGAGATTCTGAAATAGGTTGACAGCTATTCAGCGAGCAGAATGGATGTAAAACACAAGCAGAGGCACTGCTTCCACAATACTTATTGACGCAAGGGAGTTGGACAATACCTTACCGATGGCTGGCAGTCAATTCTCCACGTCTCCTCCAACGAATTGTACATTGACGTATTAATTGAAGGCTGCAAATCAAGTCCAGTTTGGTGCATTCAATACCTTTGGTGGGATGTCATTGACTTCTATTGCTACCTAGTAACCATTGGGTTTGAGACGGCTGGTATTCACACTCCAGGGTGTTATTATGGGTGAAGTGACGGACGCCAAGGAATTAAAAAGTGACTTTATTGTTCCTGCAATAAAGTCTTTTGATTGTTATGATTTTTCACGAGCAAAAATCAGCTGTAGCCTCACATGGCTAGTGGCCAAAGCATTTGGGACAGGTAGGTGGTTTAAATATTTATTTAGTCGATAATTACATTTTAATTGTTTTTCAAACACATTGGTCAACAATCTGGCTGTTCTTCCCTACAATATTATCGCTCAGCTATACAAATAACATCACACACACACACACACACACACACACACACACACACACACACACACACACACACACACACATACATGTATATTCATGTATGTATATTGTTGTACAATTGATTTATATCTAGTATTTGTATAAATACATGTTGAACCCCTTTATTTAGATTCACCAAGAGGAGAATATCCTTCCATAACAAACACACATACATAATTCTCAAAGAGACCTATGCTAAGAAAAGAACTGTTGCATGATCATTTCATGTCTAATTCAGTTCAGTGGCAGTGGGCTATAAACATGAAGGTGTGAAAAATACCACAAAGGATCATCAATCTCAACTCCTGCTTGAGAGCTGTGACCCTGAGTATGACAGGCCCACTCCATAACATATGACAGGCCCACTCCATAACATATGACAGGCCCACTCCATAACATATGACAGGCCCACTCCATAACATATGACAGGCCCACTCCATAACATATGACAGGCCCACTCCATAACATATGACAGGCCCACTCCATAACATATGACAGGCCCACTCCATAACATCAGATCTAGTTGGGCATGATGTAGTTCCATTCATTATCACGTGGTTATTGTTGTGACTCATATTACATAATAGTAATGACATATTTGGGGTCGGGTCTTTATCTTCAATAGACCTACTACTGTATTGATGTTACTTTTGTGACATAGTATTGTGAAGTATTGGAAGAGCAATAGGAGTCACGTTTGGATGGCCAGTAGGTTCTTCAACAAACACAACAGTTGTTTTGTTCATGTGGTGGTATGACCAAATACGTTATTTTTTATATAAACTCCAACTAGAGCCCAAACCTCTGTCACTCTTTAGGGGGCAGACAGACTGGTGTGAATCATGTTTTCCACCTCGGTCGGTTGCTGTAAACTGCATTGACTCTTCTGACTGAGTCTTCTGACTCAACTGTGCAACAAGGCCCAGCACAAACATGTGGAATGTAGCATTAGCCGGTCAAGCGGTAGCCTGCTTAGGGGCTGGTTTCCCGGATACAAATTGAGAGTAGCCCTGGACTAAAATGCATGTTCAATAGTAGGAGATTCTGCACTAAAAGTTCATTTTAGGCAAGGCTTAATCTGTGTCTGGGAAAGTGGCCCTAGGGGTCTTTGCAAGGCATGTGGTATTGCTATAAGCCTGGTAGTCAAGGGGACAATACCTGACTTTTGAAAACAGTTCTAACAGCACATGTTCTGATATAAAAGTTGTTTTCGATCTTATACTAATTTGATGTGTTTTGATCCTTGGAATATAGCAGAGGCAGAGATGACTTCGCTCACTGATGCAAGAGAATTTTATCATTGTGTTTTAAAGACATAGTCCGGTACGTTGGCGACAGAAAAACAACAATTCAACCTCCCACTTTGGGCTGGATGTGTCAACGTGTAGTTCATACATGCAGAATTACTGTCTTGCCTTAATTAGCTATGAAATCCCTAGTTTGAAAGCGACTGATTTCTTGAAGCTGTACATAGCAACAATTATATAATGAGAGACAGAAAATCTATGGAATCCAGACATTTTGGTGGGACCTAAGGTATTCAGTTGAATGTCAAATATCATTTTTTTCTTCTTTCAAATGATACATGCCAACGTCCTTAAACCACATATGGCCCCTTTATTTTAATGTTATTATATATAAAGAGACTTGTCCTGAAGCCACTCCTGCGTTGTCTTGGCTATATGCTTAGGGTCGTTGTTCTGTTGGAAGGTGAACTTTCGCCTCAGTCTGAGGTCCTGAGCACTCTGGAGCAGGTTTTCATCAAGGATCTCTCTGTACTTTGCTCCGTTCATCTTTCCATCGATGCTGACTAGTCTCCCAGTCCGTTCCGCTGAAGAACATCCCCACAGCATGATGCTGCCACCACCATGCTTCACAGTAGGGATGGTGCCAGGTTTCCTCCAGACTTTCAATGCTTTAGACATGTTTTGGTACCCTTCCCCAGATCTGTGCCTCGACACAATCCTGTCTCGGAGCTCTACGGACAATTCCTTCAACCTCATGGCTTGGTTTCTGCTCTGACATGCACTGTCAACTGAGGGACCTTATATAGACAGGTGTGTGCCTTTCCAAATAATGTCCAATCAATTGAATTTACCACAGGTGGACTCCAATCAAGTTGTAGAAACATCTCAAGGATTTTCAATGAAAACAGGATTCAACTTAGATCAATTTCGAATCTCATAGCAAAGGGTCTGAATACTTATGTAAAATAAGGTATTTCTGTTGTCCTCACAGAATAAGACTGTAACATGACAAAATGTGGAAAAAGTCAAGGGGTCTGAATATTTTCCGAATGCTGTGTGTATCACTTTAGAATTAACCAATGCATATTTATTTGACAATAAGGGGAAGATAAAAAAATGGTGCGATTGATTTAGATATGTGGATTTTTCGTGTCGGCTTTATTTTCCAAGTGGTGGCTGTTTACATTGTAATCTAATCAAACATCAACAATTTTCTATCCCACGATGGGATACTTACTTGACCGTTTGACTCTTCATGCATTTAATCGACATCGATAAATCAACTTTGATAAACACGTAGGTCAAAACCTTTTAGTTCCATGTCTACGATTTCCAATGATATTCCCATCCTTTTGAGATATCGTTTCACACTTTCCCCCGATAGTAATGTCCAAGAGAAAAGGTGGTTTGCACAACTAATCGTATGACTATTGTCCGGATTATCCACTTCTCAGCCAAATGAAAGATGAACAGAGCTGTATTATCAGGTGGGCGGGGCCTGTGTCTTGGTAGGATGTCCGTTAGTTACTGCAGCAGGTACTCTTCCTGGGGTCCAGAAAACACACATACATGACAAAGTACAGAACCGTAATGGACTGGAACAACATAATATATTACATTACACTCAAAATAAAAAATATAATAATAGTTATATATAGGAAAGACAAAAATACTATTTACACACTATACATACAGTATACACTACTATACAGGTTGGTTAGTTATACACTACTGTTCAAAAGTTTGGGGTCACTTAGAAATGTCCTTGTTTCCCATGAAAACATACATGAAATGAGTTGCAAAATGAATAGGAAATATAGTCAAGATGTTGACAAGGTTATAAATAATGATTTTTTATTGAAATAATAATTGTGTCCTTCGAACTTGGCTTTCGTCAAAGAATCCTCCATTTGCAGCAATTACAGCCTTGCAGACCTTTGGCATTCTAGTTGTCAATTTGTTGAGGTAATCTGAAGGGATTTCACCCCATGCTTCCTGAAGCACCTCCCACAAGTTGGATTGGCTTGATGGGCACTTCTTACGTACCATACGGTCAAGCTGCTCCCACAACAGCTCAATAGGGTTGAGATCCGGTGACTGTGCTGGCCACTCCATTATAGACAGAATACCAGCTGACTGCTTTTTCCCTAAATAGTTCTTGCATAGTTTGGAGCTGTGCTTTGGGTCATTGTCCTGTTGTAGGAGGAAATTGGCTCCAATTAAGCTCCGTCCACAGGGTATGGCATGGTGTTGCAAAATGGAGTGATAGCCTTCCTTCTTCAAGATCCCTTTTACCCTGTACAAATCTCCCACTTTACCACCACCAAAGCCCCCCCAGACCATCACATTGCCTCCACCATGCTTGACAGATGGCGTCAAGCACTCCTGCAGCATCTTTTCATTTGGTCTGCGTCTCACGAATGTTCTTCTTTGTGATCCGAACACCTCAAACTTAGATTTGTCCATAACATTTTTTTCCAATCTTCCTCTGTCCAGTGCCTGTGTTCTTTTGTCCATCTTAATCTTTTCTTTTTATTTTCTAGTCAGAGATATGGCTTTTTCTTTGCAACTCTGCCTAGAAGGCCAGCATCCTGGAGTTGCCTCTTCACTGTTTACGTTGAGACTGGTGTTTTGCGGGTACTATTTAATGAAGCTGCCAGTTGAGGACTTGTGAGGCGTCTATTTCTCAAACTAGACACTCTAATGTACTTGTCCTCTTGCTCAGTTGAACACCGGGGCCTCCCACTCCTCTTTCTATTTTGGTTAGAACCAGTTTGCGCTGTTCTGTGAAGGAAGTAATACACAGCGTTGTACGAGATCTTCAGTTTCTTGGCAATTTCTCGCATGGAATAGCCTTCATTTCTCAGAACAAGAATAGACTGACAAGTTTCAGAAGAAAGTTATTTGTTTCTGGCCATTTTGAGCCTGTAATCGAACCCACAAATGCTGATGCTCCAGATACTCAACTAGTCTAAAGAAGGCCAGTTTTATTGCTTCTTTAATCAGCACAACAGTTTTCAGCTGTGCTAACATAATTACAAAAGGGTTTTCTAATGATCAATTAGCCTTTTAAAATGATAAACTTGGATTAGCTAACACAACGTGCCATTGGAACACAGGAGTGATGGTTGCTGATAATGGGCCTCTGTAAGCCTATGTAGCTATTCCATGAAAAATCAGCCGTTTCCAACTACAATAGTCATTTACAACATTAACAATGTCTACACTATTTCTGATGCAGCAGTTTTTATCTCCTTACCAAATCTTTTCTGTACCTTACTGTGATTTGTTTTCAATTAAAATAAACTAAAATAGCTAACTCAGCAAACAACAGACTGTCTGGGATTGGTCTGAGTGGGGAAGGGAAAACTGAAAACAAGCTCTTATTGGCAGAGAGGTTTAGAACTCTCTTTCTTATTGGTCTATTAACTCATTTACCGCCTGGTGATATCAGCCCACCAAAACAGGCTGATTTCAAACAGCTCTTACCGTAAAAGGGCATTATAATTTTCTCAGTATTTTTCCAACCTCAGTGTGGAAATATACACTATATATACAAAAGTATGCGGAACCCCTTCAAATGAGTGAATTCAGCTGTTTCAGCCACACCCGTTTCTGACAGGTGTATAAAATCTATGCAATCTCCATAGAAAAACATTAGCAGTAGAATGGCCGAAGTCAGTTCGTCAAATTTCTGCCTTGCTAGAGCTGCCCCGGTCAACTGTAAGTACTGTTATTGTGAAGTGGAAACGTCTAGGAGCAACAACGGCTCAGCCCCGAAGTGGTACGCCACACAAGCTCACAGAACGGGACCGCCGAATGCTGAAGCACATAGCGTGTAAAAATCGTCTGTCCTCAGTTGCAACACTCACTATCAAGTTCCAAACTGCCTCTGGAAGCAAAGAACTTGACTGGCCTGCACAGAGCCCTGACCTCAACCCCATCAAACACCTTTGGGATGAATTGGAATGCTGACTGTGAGCCAGTTCTAATCGCCCAACAATCAGTGCTCGACCTCACTAATGGTCTTGTGGCTGAATGGAAGCAAGTCACTGCAGCAATGTTCCAACATCTAGTGGAAAGCCTTCCCAGAAGAGTGGAGGCTGTTATAGCAGCAAAGGGGGGACCAACTCCATATTAATGCCCATGATTTTGGAATGAGATGTTCGACAAGCAGGTGTCCACATACTTTTAGTCATGTAGTAGATAGAAAGATAGATAGATAGATAGATAGATAAACACAGTAAAATCTAGTTTTTGGCTGCACTTGGCCTTTATCTAATCAAACTGATAATCTTGTCTAGCTGTTATACATCTAGCATAACAGAACAGTCAAAAATATCCTCAAACCTGAGACCACTTAAAGGGATCCTTAATTATTATGTATTATTATTGTGCTTTTAGTGGAACTTCCTTTAACAAGTGTTCTCAAATGATCTGACCAAGAGTGATGCTGTTTGATTCAGTTTCTCTGTAATATTAGAAAATACAGTTCATGAGCTTCTAACCAGATCCTCCATGTCTTTTTAATTAGGTCTGAATGAGATGATTCCATAAATACTGTCTCTTTTGTTCCCAGAGGTAGAGAGGCAGAGCTGGTCTTCAGATCCCAGGGAACACTGCTCACGGCTCAGAATACTTTCAGGCACATAAGCAGTTAAACATATTAAAGCACACACATGAACACACACACATACAGAAATTAATCTGGAGTTGGGAATAGGATTTCTTCTCAATCTCAGATTTTGGTGTTGTACTTAGTTTGATTGCAATGGTAACTGTGTGGAACATAGCCATGCAGTTCTCCGCCTCACTAATTGCATTGTACTAACCAAGGTTAGAGACTTGAGGACTTGACTCAGACTTGACTTGTTAGATGTGGGACTCGACTCGAAGTCGTCCTCAGTGACTTGAGACTTGATTTAGACTTGCCTAAAGTGACCTATTGACAAGTATGGATTTCCTTTGGTGTTTTTCTTTATCTGGGTCTTTGTTAATGCTACTGTTTACTGTCTTATCTGGGTCTTTGTTAATGCTACTGTTTACTGTCTTATCTGGGTCTTTGTTAATGCTACTGTTTACTGTCTTATCTGGGTCTTTGTTAATGTTACTGTTTACTGTCTTATTTGGGTCTTTGTTAATGCTACTGTTTACTGTCTTATCTGGGTCTTCTTTGTTAATGCTACTGTTTACTGTCTTATCTGGGTCTTCTTTGTTAATGCTACTGTTTACTGTCTTATCTGGGTCTTCTTTGTTAATGTTACTGTTTACTGTCTTATCTGGGTCTTCTTTGTTAATGTTACTGTTTACTGTCTTATCTGGGTCTTCTTTGTTAATGTTACTGTTTACTGTCTTATCTGGGTCTTTGTTAATGTTACTGTTTACTGTCTTATCTGGGTCTTTGTTAATGTTACTGTTTACTGTCTTATCTGGGTCTTTGTTAATGTTACTGTTTACTGTCTTATCTGGGTCTTCTTTGGTAATGTTACTGTTTACTGTCTTATCTGGGTCTTCTTTGGTAATGTTACTGTTTACTGTCTTATCTGGGTCTTCTTTGGTAATGTTACTGTTTACTGTCTTATCTGGGTCTTCTTTGGTAATGTTACTGTTTACTGTCTTATCTGGGTCTTCTTTGGTAATGTTACTGTTTACTGTCTTATCTTGGTCTTTGTTAATGTTACTGTTTACTGTCTTATCTGGGTCTTCTTTGGTAATGTTACTCTTTACTGTCTTATCTGGGTCTTTGTTAATGTTACTGTTTACTGTCTTATCTGGGTCTTTGTTAATGTTACTGTTTACTGTCTTATTTGGGTCTTTGTTAATGCTACTGTTTACTGTCTTATCTGGGTCTTCTTTGTTAATGCTACTGTTTACTGTCTTATCTGGGTCTTCTTTGTTAATGTTACTGTTTACTGTCTTATCTGGGTCTTCTTTGTTAATGTTACTGTTTACTGTCTTATCTGGGTCTTCTTTGTTAATGTTACTGTTTACTGTCTTATCTGGGTCTTTGTTAATGTTACTGTTTACTGTCTTATCTGGGTCTTTGTTAATGTTACTGTTTACTGTCTTATCTGGGTCTTTGTTAATGTTACTGTTTACTGTCTTATCTGGGTCTTCTTTGGTAATGTTACTGTTTACTGTCTTATCTGGGTCTTCTTTGGTAATGTTACTGTTTACTGTCTTATCTGGGTCTTCTTTGGTAATGTTACTGTTTACTGTCTTATCTGGGTCTTCTTTGGTAATGTTACTGTTTACTGTCTTATCTGGGTCTTCTTTGGTAATGTTACTGTTTACTGTCTTATCTTGGTCTTTGTTAATGTTACTGTTTACTGTCTTATCTGGGTCTTCTTTGGTAATGTTACTCTTTACTGTCTTATCTGGGTCTTTGTTAATGTTACTGTTTACTGTCTTATCTGGGTCTTTGTTAATGTTACTGTTTACTGTCTTATCTGGGTCTTTGTTAATGCTACTGTTTACTGTCTTATCTGGGTCGTTGTTAATGCTACTGTTTACTATCTTATCTGGGTCTTTGTTAATGCTACTGTTTACTGTCTTATCTGGGTCTTTGTTAATGCTACTGTTTACTGTCTTATCTGGGTCTTTGTTAATGTTACTGTTTACTGTCTTATCTGGGTCTTTGTTAATGCTACTGTTTACTGTCTTATCTGGGTCTTTGTTAATGTTACTGTTTACTGTCTTATCTGGGTCTTTGTTAATGTTACTGTTTACTGTCTTATCTGGGTCTTCTTTGGTAATGTTACTGTTTACTGTCTTCTGGGTCTTCTTTGGTAATGTTACTGTTTACTGTCTTATCTGGGTCTTTGTTAATGTTACTGTTTACTATCTTATCTGGGTCTTTGTTAATGTTACTGTTTACTATCTTATCTGGGTCTTTGTTAATGCTACTGTTTACTGTCTTATCTGGGTCGTTGTTAATGCTACTGTTTACTATCTTATCTGGGTCTTTGTTAATGCTACTGTTTACTGTCTTATCTGGGTCTTTGTTAATGCTACTGTTTACTGTCTTATCTGGGTCTTTGTTAATGTTACTGTTTACTGTCTTATCTGGGTCTTTGTTAATGCTACTGTTTACTGTCTTATCTGGGTCTTTGTTAATGTTACTGTTTACTGTCTTATCTGGGTCTTTGTTAATGCTACTGTTTACTGTCTTATCTGGGTCTTTGTTAATGCTACTGTTTACTGTCTTATCTGGGTCTTCTTTGTTAATGTTACTGTTTACTGTCTTATCTGGGTCTTCTTTGTTAATGTTACTGTTTACTGTCTTATCTGGGTCTTCTTTGTTAATGCTACTGTTTACTGTCGTATCTGGGTCTTCTTTGTTAATGTTACTGTTTACTGTCTTATCTGGGTCTTCTTTGAAGGGCAGGCTCAGTGAGAGAGGAGTAGGCTATCCCTTGTCAATGTATTTGATCAAGGTGGGCATTATGTTGTCATCCTCTCGAAGGGCTCTAGCCCCACCCTTAAACCTAACCTGATGCATGCTCAGCAGGACGCAACGTTTTGTTATGTTCAGACATAAATATCTAGAACAAGGAAAATGCCTCTGACATCTAGAATAAAGAATCATGTTGGCTCTATTCATAGCATTTCCAAAACGTTTTCCTACTGAACATGGCACTGTCCTCCCCTCTGTGGGAGCCACGCCCACCACACCTACGTTCTCCTCAAGGCGTAGGTCAAAGTTGCCCCAAATGTAACCACTGATACCAGTTCAGATATATTCTTCATCCACATAATGGTTTAGGTGAGGATTATTGATAGGGTAATCTGATTCTAGATCTGAGGTTAAGAGAAACTTCTACCTCGAGGACCCTTTGGTCCAGATAGCGTGTTTCTGTTATGAGCTGCTGACTTGGCCTGTCTGATATGATTCGCTGAGTGGTGTGAGGTTGGGATGAGGAGTGTGGCTTTACACACCCTCATCATAATGAACACCCATCTGCTCCTTCTGAAATGGGTTTGTCGCATATCCGGAGAGGTGTTTCTACGTGTGTGCGCGGGAGTGTTACAGGGGTTGGGGTCAATCTCCTTTTAACCACACTTTGTTTGTTCTCACCACTTGAGCGGTGTGAAAATCTGTTTATTTTCGTAGCTGTTTGAGCAATCTCAGAGTCTCTGGTTTTTATACCTTCCCCATTTTCTCAACACCCTGTAAGAGTCTGACAATGTGGAGCTGAATTATTGAAGCCAGGCCCACTCGTATCTGTTAGCTTGTGCACACCCACACACACACACCCACACACACACACACACACACACACACTCCTGTTTTATCCGTCTCTCTTTCTTTGATAAAGCAGACTGAGGAACGCTCCCTGGGAGCTAGAGAGATATGGAGTGCACATGAGCCCATCAGGTTCCTCTCCTACTGTAGTTTCCATGGTAACGCACCGTGCGGTCCATCCATAGTGTATCTCACATGAATCGATCAGGTTCTTCTCCTCCTGTAGTTTCCATGGTAACGACGCACTGTACAGTCCATCCATAGTGTATCTCCTATGGAGATCACGCCCATGTCTTTGGATGAGGAAAGAATGAAGTGGACTTGTCAAAGTTAAACACTGAAGTTAATCAGTCATGTAGTGAAATATCAAACCTTCAAATAACCCTTTCAAACGTGCTGATCTTCTACAGTCGTGGTCAAAGGTTTTGAGAATGACACAAGTATTGGTCTCCACAAAGTTTGCTGCCTCAGTGTTGATGATGGCAATTTGCATATACTCCAGAATGTCATGAAGAGTGATCATGAAAATGATCTTAATCCCCCAAAAACATTTCCACTGCATTTCAGCCCTGCCACAAAAGGACCAGCTGCCATCATGTCAGTGATTGTCTCGTTAACACAGGTGAGAGTGTTGACGAGGACACGGCTGGAGATCACTCTGTCATGCTGATTGAGTCAGAATAACAGACTGGAAGCTTTAAAAGGAGGGTGGTGCTTGAAATCATTGTTCTTCCTCTGTCAACTATGGTTACCTGCAAGGAAACACGTGCCGTCATCATTGCTTTGCACAAAAAGGGCTTCACAGGCAAGAATATTGCTGCTGGTAAGATTGCACCTAAATCAACCATTTATCAGATCATCAAGAACTTCAAGGAGAGAGGTTCAATTGTTGTGAAGAAGGCACCAGGGCGCCCAAGAAAGTCTCCCAGGATTGTCTCCTAAAGTTGATTCAGCTGCGGGATCGGGGCACCACCAGTGCAGAGCTTGCTCAGGAATGGCAGCAGGCAGGTGTGAGTGCATCTGCACGCACATTGAGGCGAAGACTTTTGGAGGATGGCCTGGTGTCAAGAAGGACAGCAAAGAAGCCACTTCTCTCCAGGAAAAACATCAGGGACAGACTGATATTCTGCAAAGGGTACAGGGATTGGACTGCTGAGGACTGGGGTAGAGTCATTTTCTCTGATGAATCCCCTTTCCGATTGTTTGGGCCATCCGGAAAACACCTTGTCCGGAGAAGACAAGGTGAGCGCTACCATCAGTCCTGTGTCATGCCAACAGTATAGCATCCTCAGACCATTCATGTGTGGGGTTGCTTCTCAGCCAAGGGAGTGGGCTCACTCACAATTTTGCCTAAGAACACAGCCATGAATAAAGAATGGTACCAACACATCCTCCGAGAGCAACTTCTCCCAACAATCCAAGAACAGTTTGGTGACGACCAATGCCTTTTCCAGCATGATGGAGCACCTTGCCATAAGGCAAAAGTGATAACTAAGTGACTCTGGGAACAAAACATCAACATTTTGGGTCCATGGCCAGGAAACTCCCCAGACCTTAATCCCATTGAGAACTTGTGGTCGATCCTCAAGAGGCGGGTGGACAAACAAAAACCCACAACTTCTGACAAACTCCAAGCATTGATTATGCAAGAATGGCCTGCCATCAGTCAGGATGTGGCCCAGAAGTTAATTGACAGCATGCCAGGGCGGATTGCAGAGGTCTTGAAAAAGAAGGGTCAACACTGCAAATATTGACTCTTTGCATAAACTGAATGTCATTGTCAATGAAAGCCTTGGACACTTATGGAATACTTGTAATTATACTTCAGTGTTACCATAGTAACTACTGACATAAAGATCTAAGAACACTGAAGCAGCAAACTTTGAGGAGACCAATACTTGTGTCATTCTCAAAACTTTTGACCACGACTGTAGATTCACTAATAGATTGATTCTCATCATATCAGAAATGTGACAAAAATACAGTTGTGGCTTCCACTTTGTTTATGCTCTGAAACTGAAGCTCCTTCTCTCTATCATTCCTTACTTTCAGTCTCACATACTGTGTTAATGAAATAAAGTTGACTTGGGTACAAATGGCGTATTCATATTCCTGGTTTTGAATCGTTCTCCCTCTCTCTCTCTCCTTCTCTCCTATGCAGACAGTGTGCCGGCCGACCTGAAGGAGCCCTTCTACACAGACCAGTATGAGCAGGAGCACCTGAAGCCTCCAGTGACCAACCTGCTGCTGTCTGCTGAGCTCTACTGTAGAGCCGGGGGCCTCATCCTGAAGAGTGACTCCGCCAAGCCCCTGGTTGGCCACGATGATGTCATCCAGGCCCTGGCTCAGAAGGGCCTCTACATCACAGACCAGGAGAGGCTGGTCACAGAGCGAGACCTCCGCAAGAGGCCCATACAGTTGGTAAGAAAGAGGGATGGGGGATAGTGTGTGGTGGCCATCTTTGTTTTGGTTGTGGGTTCAACTACCCTGGATTTCTTTCACATCAGATCAAATCTATCTTTATTCATACAGCAGATTTCAGACATGGAATGCAATAAATGAGACCAGTTTGATCTCCGATCCCCGTCAATCAATTCTGGGATTATGTCCACCATTCTTTTGGCTATTATTGATGCATATAATTTATAATCTGTGTTGCAATAGGTCTACAGGAACTAGGGATGGACATTTGAAATGATTCCACTATTCTAATAATATCCAGTATTTTTTTGAATATTCTAAAATGTTTTAATGCTGCTGCCGTTCCATTATGTAATCAGCCTGACATGACGCAACGCATTCAGTGACAAGAACTGTGACTGTTAAGATATTAGAATAAATAACAGTTAAATAAACAACACAAATGCAAGATACATTTATTGAACATGACGAAAAGACATTGAACTTGAAAAATGCTGGTCTTCAGAAGTAGCTCTTAAACGGAGTGCAATAACGCCTAGCCTACTGTCAGGCTCTGGCCATAGAGAAGCCTAATTGCTTCTCTATGTAGCTATGGTCAGAGTCTGACAGGTCTATTCTTTCTGTTTCTGGTGGTGGTTTGTGTGGGATCCCTAATTAGAGGCAGCTGCAGTGCATTGTCTCAATTAGGGATCCTACATAGGTTTGTATGTTCCACACCGGGGTGTGGGTCATTATTTCGCATGTCACGGTGAAAAGTAAGTGTGCTATATTACGTTTTGTCAAATCGTGTTTGTTTATTTGTTAGTTCGTACATTGATTGAATATTCAGTAAAGAAATGTGAACTACAATCCCTGCGCTGCGTCTTGGTCTCTGTATGCAGCCTTTCGTGACGCCTACGATTGAGTTAAATAAAAACCTACTTTGAACAAAATTAAACACATTATGTAGACTATCCTTTAATATCCTTAATAAAAAAACGAAAGATACACATGTAGAATTATAACCTATTAATTTGCAGAGATCAATCCTTGGAACTGGGATCGTATAGAGGCTACGGCACAACGACAGATTAAAGCCGTTAACGAGGCTCAGAGGTAGCAGGTCTTCTGTTATCGTGGTGATCAACTGTGTGATGTGCTGCTTCTTACCGGGTCACAGCTTCGCTTCAAGGTAGAACATGAGGTGATGCAGGGCTGCGTTTGTTTGTTCTGTGACAAAGTTGTTTCTTTATGCTTCAACCTCATGTGGTTTTGTGTTGAAGTGGTAGACTTGTGGTCCACTAGCTTGACATTGCATATTTTACATTGAACGTTTGTTTGGTTGTCAACATGATCTAAATACCTCCACACCTCGCTGCGCTTTCTGGCCATTTTTCCGGTTTTAAGCGCCAGATGATAGACTGCAGCAGAACGCAGAATGGCCGTCCTTTTCTGCTTATTATTTATTAAATAACTTAAAACGTCACAACTCTTATAACACACGACACATGGAACACTTCATTTCACCTCTGTTACATTTTACGAAAGTAAAAAAACAAACAAGTATTTGAATACTAACTTCATTTAGGATATTCGAGTATTTGAGTAATCGTCCCTAATAGGAACTGAATATATTATGTCTTCTCTCCACGATGGTGGAAGATCCCCCTCCTGCAGTGTCCACTTAACAGGCCGGACGTGTTAGTTGTTCTCTGAAGGGAAGCCATCGGTGTCTGGAGATTCGTTTGCTTTTAGATTAGATGTTGCATTATTAATGTCTTCAGTGGTTATTTCTGAAGGAAGTCTATTATCTCTGCATCTGCCTTCTCTGGTTGCTTGTACAGATTTGTATAGTATGTATTTTTAATTATGTATTTCATCCAATTTGCATGTACACTGTGTGCACAATTATTAGGCAAGTTGTATGTTTGAGGATTAATGTTATTATTGAACAACTACAGTGCTCTCGGTCAATCAATGTTAATAAACCTCAAACCTGAATATTTCAGAAAGTTAAAGTGAGGTTTTGTCTTTCTTTGGAGAATATCTATGTTCACAATTATTGGGCAAATAAATGAAAAAGGAAAAGTTCCGTCTCACTTGTTTATCTTCATCTGTTAAAGTGAGAATAATAAACTCTACATTTACAAATAAACATTTCTGACATTAAAAATAAATCAGTGACCGATATAGCCAGCCTTCTTTTCAATAACAGTCATAAGTCTTCCAGCCATGGAGTCAGTTTCACCAGCAACCACAGCCTCCCAGACACTGGTCAGAGAGGTGGACTGTTTACCTTCACCAGCAACCACAGCCTCCCAGACACTGGTCAGAGAGGTGGACTGTTTACCTTCACCAGCAACCACAG
The DNA here is from genome assembly GCA_023634145.1 of Thymallus thymallus. NCBI lineage: Eukaryota > Metazoa > Chordata > Actinopteri > Salmoniformes > Salmonidae > Thymallus > Thymallus thymallus. Next base: position 42,111,817 of record CM042393.1, read on the forward strand.
CCTCCCAGACACTGGTCAGAGAGGTGGACTGTTTTCCTTCACCAGCAACCACAGCCTCCCAGACACTGGTCAGAGAGGTGGACTGTTTACCTTCACCAGCAACCACAGCCTCCCAGACACTGGTCAGAGAGGTGGACTGTTTACCTTCACCAGCAACCACAGCCTCCCAGACACTGGTCAGAGAGGTGGACTGTTTACCTTCACCAGCAACCACAGCCTCCCAGACACTGGTCAGAGAGGTGGACTGTTTACCTTCACCAGCAACCACAGCCTCCCAGACACTGGTCAGAGAGGTGAACTGTTTACCTTCACCAGCAACCACAGCCTCCCAGACACTGGTCAGAGAGGTGGACTGTTTACCTTCACCAGCAACCACAGCCTCCCAGACACTGGTCAGAGAGGTGGACTGTTTACCTTCACCAGCAACCACAGCCTCCCAGACACTGGTCAGAGAGGTGGACTGTTTACCTTCACCAGCAACCACAGCCTCCCAGACACTGGTCAGAGACTGTTTTCCTTCACCTTAAATCGACCGTTTAAGAAGGGAACACAAGTTCTCAATAGGGTTTAGGTCAGGTGAGGAAGTGGTCCATGTCATTATTCTTTCATCTTTAAGGCCTTTACTGGCTAGCCACGCAGTGGAGAACTTCGATGCATGCGATGGAGCGTTGTCCTGCATAACAATCATGGTCTTCTTGAAAGATGCAGACTTTTTCCTGTACCACTGCTTGATGAAAGTGTCTTCTAAAAACTGGCAGTAGGTTTGGGAGTTGAGTTTGAGTCCATCTTCAACCAGAAAAGGTCCAACTAGCTCATCTTTAATAATACCAGCCCATACCAGTACCCCACCTCCATCTTGCTGGTGTCTGAGTCGAAGTGGAGCTCCGTGACCGTTACTGATCCAGCCACGGGCCCATCCATCTGGTCCGTCAAGAGTCACTCTCATCTCATCAGTCCATAAAACTTTTGAAAAATCTGTCTTCAGATATTTCTTGGCCCAGTCTTATGTGTCTTGTTCAGTGGTGGTCGGGTTTCAGCCTTCCTTACCTTGGCCATGTCTCTGAGCACTGAACACCTTGTACTTCTGGACACTCCAGGTAGGTTGCAGTTCTGGAATATGACAGCACTGGAGGATGATGGGTTCCTGGTAGCTTCACGTTTGATTCTTCTCAAATCTTTGGCAGTTAATTTGCGTCTTTTTTTCTCAACACGGTTCTTGCGACCCTGTTGACTATTTGCAACAAACCGTTTGATGGTTCTGTGATCACGCCCCAATATCTTAGCAATTTCAAGAGTGCTGCATCCCTCTGAAAGACGTTTTACAATTGTTGACTTTTCAGAGTCAGTTAAATCTCTTTTTTGGCCCATTCTGCCTGAGGAAAAGAAGCTGCCTAATAATTATGCACACCTTGATATAGGGTGTTGATCTCCTTAGGCCACACCCTCCCTCATTACACAAATACACATTACCTGATATGCTGAAATCTAATAAGCATTCCAGTTTATACAGCTTGTTGGGAAATATGCATAATAATGATGATATGGTCAAAATACTGACTTGCCTAATAATTGTGCACACAGTGTAGTCTTCTTTGTTTTGGGGTCTTTTATTTTGAAAATGGTATTCTGTGCTTGTTGCTTCCTGAGTCTCCATGCTAGTAATGTTGTTGCCTTTGAGCCTGCTTCATAATACCGTTGTTTCAGGAACCTGAGCTTCTTCTCTGCTTCTTCACTATAAATCTGTTACATTTCCTGTTTGACCTTTTTGAATCTCACGTAATATAAGAGGGTCTTTGTAATGACTATGACATCGTTCTAAACTTCCTAATGTTTCCTGTCTCTGCAGTTTCTGGTGCTGAGTAAATAGTAGTCTAACCTGGAGTATTCAGTGTGGAGGTGCTGAGTAAATAGTAGTCTAACCTGGAGTATTCAGTGTGGAGGTGCTGAGTAAATAGTAGTCTAACCTGGAGTATTCAGTGTGGAGGTGCTGAGTAAATAGTAGTCTAACCTGGAGTATTCAGTGTGGAGGTGCTGAGTAAATAGTAGTCTAACCTGGAGTATTCAGTGTGGAGGTGCTGAGTAAATAGTAGTCTAACCTGGAGTATTCAGTGTGGAGGTGCTGAGTAAATAGTAGTCTAACCTGGAGTATTCAGTGTGGAGGTGCTGAGTAAATAGTAGTCTAACCTGGAGTATTCAGTGTGGAGGTGCTGAGTAAATAGTAGTCTAACCTGGAGTATTCAGTGTGGAGGTGCTGAGTAAATAGTAGTCTAACCTGGAGTATTCAGTGTGGAGGTGCTGAGTAAATAGTAGTCTAACCTGGAGTATTCAGTGTGGAGGTGCTGAGTAAATAGTAGTCTAACCTGGAGTATTCAGTGTGGAGGTGCTGAGTAAATAGTAGTCTAACCTGGAGTATTCAGTGTGGAGGTGCTGAGTAAATAGTAGTCTAACCTGGAGTATTCAGTGTGGAGGTGCTGAGTAAATAGTAGTCTAACCTGGAGTATTCAGTGTGGAGGTGCTGAGTAAATAGTAGTCTAACCTGGAGTATTCAGTGTGGAGGTGCTGAGTAAATAGTAGTCTAACCTGGAGTATTCAGTGTGGAGGTGCTGAGTAAATAGTAGTCTAACCTGGAGTATTCAGTGTGGAGGTGCTGAGTAAATAGTAGTCTAACCTGGAGTATTCAGTGTGGAGGTGCTGAGTAAATAGTAGTCTAACCTGGAGTATTCAGTTTGGAGGTGCTGAGTAAATAGTAGTCTAACCTGGAGTATTCAGTGTGGAGGTGCTGAGTAAATAGTAGTCTAACCTGGAGTATTCCGTGTGGAGGTGCTGAGTAAATAGTAGTCTAACCTGGAGTATTCCGTGTGGAGGTGCTGAGTAAATAGTAGTCTAACCTGGAGTATTCCGTGTGGAGGTGCTGAGTAAATAGTAGTCTAACCTGGAGTATTCCGTGTGGAGGTGCTGAGTAAATAGTAGTCTAACCTGGAGTATTCCGTGTGGAGGTGCTGAGTAAATAGTAGTCTAACCTGGAGTATTCCGTGTGGAGGTGCTGAGTAAATAGTAGTCTAACCTGGAGTATTCCGTGTGGAGGTGCTGAGTAAATAGTAGTCTAACCTGGAGTATTCCGTGTGGAGGTGCTGAGTAAATAGTAGTCTAACCTGGAGTATTCCGTGTGGAGGTGCTGAGTAAATAGTAGTCTAACCTGGAGTATTCCGTGTGGAGGTGCTGAGTAAATAGTAGTCTAACCTGGAGTATTCAGTGTGGAGGTGCTGAGTAAATAGTAGTCTAACCTGGAGTATTCAGTGTGGAGGTGCTGAGTAAATAGTAGTCTAACCTGGAGTATTCAGTGTGGAGGTGCTGAGTAAATAGTAGTCTAACCTGGAGTATTCAGTGTGGAGGTGCTGAGTAAATAGTAGTCTAACCTGGAGTATTCAGTGTGGAGGTGCTGAGTAAATAGTAGTCTAACCTGGAGTATTCAGTGTGGAGGTGCTGAGTAAATAGTAGTCTAACCTGGAGTATTCAGTGTGGAGGTGCTGAGTAAATAGTAGTCTAACCTGGAGTATTCAGTGTGGAGGTGCTGAGTAAATAGTAGTCTAACCTGGAGTATTCAGTGTGGAGGTGCTGAGTAAATAGTAGTCTAACCTGGAGTATTCAGTGTGGAGGTGCTGAGTAAATAGTAGTCTAACCTGGAGTATTCAGTGTGGAGGTGCTGAGTAAATAGTAGTCTAACCTGGAGTATTCAGTGTGGAGGTGCTGAGTAAATAGTAGTCTAACCTGGAGTATTCAGTGTGGAGGTGCTGAGTAAATAGTAGTCTAACCTGGAGTATTCAGTGTGGAGGTGCTGAGTAAATAGTAGTCTAACCTGGAGTATTCAGTGTGGAGGTGCTGAGTAAATAGTAGTCTAACCTGGAGTATTCAGTGTGGAGGTGCTGAGTAACATGTGGATGTCACGCCATATATCAAGCAGTCCTAAATCCTGCAATATCCTATTGCTCTTTTTAGCAACTAGGCACATTTTCCTATTTTGATTTGTGCTGTCCAATTCTGAGTTTAAAATCATGTTAAAATCCCCTCCACAGATAAGAGTGCCAGAGATTTCTGTGACAATTAAATCAGACACCTTCCTGTAGAAGACCATGTCCCTCCCCGGGGCGCGTATACATTAAATAATGTAACTTCCTTGTTATCCAGTTTATTTCTGATACAAACACAAAATGTACTGGATTTGTGACCAAGGTTGCAACGCCCCATCTACCCATTTTATAAGAAGTTTCTGGTGTTCAGGAGTGGATAAGTGAGTTTCCTGTCAGAATAGTATGTCAACTCTCTCTTGTTTCACCTTTGCTATTACCTTACTTCTCTTGATGACCCTGTCCGTTTACTTTGAGACTTATGACCTTAAATTCACGATGATGCATGGATATAAATAACCTGTGCACTGTAACAGCCTGCTTAACATGAACCTAAAAATGAACGATAAAAGATTAACAATAGAAAAGTTAACCAAAGTGGGAAAATACTTTGTTATTTGGACTTCCATGTCTGTGAGGGGATGAGCCTGACCGCTGCAGGGGTCCTGTTGGAACCGAAAATATTTTATGTTTTACTTTGTCACCTAATCACAAGTGAAAACTACAGTTGAAGTCGGAAGTTTACATACACTTAGGTTGAAGTTTACTGAACGGCCAGGTCAGTATTTCTTTGAATAGACCCTCCACAAATTTGGGCATGGAGTATTTTTCTGTGTCCTTTGCCAGGGAATAAAGTCTGTTATTACGACGTGAAAAACCTTAGAGTTCTGTCACTTATGCCTGTAGTGCATGTTGGCTTTTCAAAGACTGTACAAGTGCGTACTTAACCGTAGTGTTCCATGTGTCCGTGTGCTCCTAATTTCGTACATCTTCTCGAAGTTCCTCTCGAAAGCCAGCGGGTGCCTCGCGCAATACCACCTTTATCACCTCACGGAATGAGGGTCATTTTGCTGCTGTTAGGTTGTTTGAGCTAGCATTAGTCATCTCTGTTTTAGTCCTGTCTTGTTACGGACTATCGTTGTGCCTTTTCCTATTTTACCCATTACTCAGTGCTTTCTGTGGTGGTGTTTCAGCCTAGCTCAGTGCTTTCTGTGGTGGTGTTTCAGCCGAGCTCAGTGCTTTCTGTGGTGGTGTTTCAGCCTAGCTCAGTGCTTTCTGTGGTGGTGTTTCAGCCGAGCTCAGTGCTTTCTGTGGTGGTGTTTCAGCCGAGCTCAGTGCTTTCTGTGGTGGTGTTTCAGCCGAGCTCAGTGCTTTCTGTGGTGGTGTTTCAGCCGAGCTCAGTGCTTTCTGTGGTGGTGTTTCAGCCGAGCTCAGTGCTTTCTGTGGTGGTGTTTCAGCCGAGCTCAGTGCTTTCTGTGGTGGTGTTTCAGCCGAGCTCAGTGCTTTCTGTGGTGGTGTTTCAGCCGAGCTCAGTGCTTTCTGTGGTGGTGTTTCAGCCGAGCTCAGTGCTTTCTGTGGTGGTGTTTCAGCCGAGCTCAGTGCTTTCTGTGGTGGTGTTTCAGCCTAGCTCAGTGCTTTCTGTGGTGGTGTTTCAGCCTAGCTCAGTGCTTTCTGTGGTGGTGTTTCAGCCTAGCTCAGTGCTTTCTGTGGTGGTGTTTCAGCCTAGCTCAGTGCTGTCTGTGGTGGTGTTTCAGCCTAGCTCAGTGCTTTCTGTGGTGGTGGGGCAGCCAGCGGAAAAGACGGAGCGTAGGGGTTGGTAATGTTGTCTAGTAGTGTCGTGATTGGCTCAGTGTTCTGTCACTCATGGGGACAATATTTCACTGCAAAATCTGTTTCGCAACAGAATCAAATAAAGAAGGAAAATTACAAGCATGTATACACTGGTAGTAGCTAAAGAGTTTAAATGAATCAATCCACTGGCTCCCATATGTTGTTCCATACTAATATTTCCATTTCTCTTCCATGGTTATAATCTTCCATACTGTATAATTGGCCCGATCCTGCTTTATCACATGTTCACCATCTCTTCTATGGCATAATCTTTGGCGTGTCCTTTTTTAGATAAAGCTTACTTTCAGTTCAGTTGGCCTGAGTGATGTTGTACACGTCAGTGACCAGGTCCTCCCAAACATCCCTCCGTCCATCCCTTCTGTTCTCTTCTTTTCTGTTCTCTCCTCTCCTCCTCTCCTCCCTTGAAGAGAACTCTGCTGCTCTCATCCCCCTCTGCTTGATTAGCTGCTGTGGTTGTCACAATCAGAGACCGAATCTCAGTGCTGCATAGACTTCCCTGCAAACAATAATGAGTCGTATGGATGTCCCGGGACGTCACGAAATGGTCGCCTGAAGTCGTCCGGATGTTGTGTCATGGTCCCCTGAAAGTTGTGTCTATTTCCCAGTTGGTCCTGAGGCGCTGATTGGTGAACCGCTGATCCAGTCATAGCTCTTAGTTTTTTGGCAATGCTAGGGACACACAAACAGTGCTTTTAACATGGTGTTTTCAACTTACATACACTGAGTGTACAAAACATTAAGGACACCTGCTCTTTCCATGACACAGCTTTCACCTGGATTCACCTGGTCAGTTAATCTTCTTTAACAGTCTACCTGTTAAATCCACTTCAATCAGTGTAGATGAAGGGGAGGAGACAGGTTAAATCCACTTCAATCAGTGTAGATGAAGGGAGGAGACAGGTTAAATCCACTTCAATCAGTGTAGATGAAGGGGAGGAGTCAGGTTAAATCTACTTCAATCAGTGTAGATGAAGGGGAGGAGTCAGGTTAAATCCACTTCAATCAGTGTAGATGAAGGGGAGGAGTCAGGTTAAATCCACTTCAATCAGTGTAGATGAAGGGGAGGAGACAGGTTAAATCCACTTCAATCAGTGTAGATGAAGGGGAGGAGACAGGTTAAATCCACTTCAATCAGTGTAGATGAAGGGGAGGAGTCAGGTTAAATCCACTTCAATCAGTGTAGATGAAGGGGAGGAGACAGGTTAAATCCACTTCAATCAGTGTAGATGAAGGGGAGGAGACAGGTTAAATCCACTTCAATCAGTGTAGATGAAGGGGAGGAGACAGGTTAAATCCACTTCAATCAGTGTAGATGAAGGGGAGGAGACAGGTTAAATCCACTTCAATCAGTGTAGATGAAGGGGAGGAGTCAGGTTAAATCCACTTCAATCAGTGTAGATGAAGGGGAGGAGTCAGGTTAAATCCACTTCAATCAGTGTAGATGAAGGGGAGGAGTCAGGTTAAATCCACTTCCATCAGTGTAGATGAAGGGGAGGAGACAGGTTAAATCCACTTCAATCAGTGTAGATGAAGGGGAGGAGTCAGGTTAAATCCACTTCCATCAGTGTAGATGAAGGGGAGGAGACAGGTTAAATCCACTTCCATCAGTGTAGATGAAGGGGAGGAGACAGGTTAAATCCACTTCAATCAGTGTAGATGAAGGGGAGGAGTCAGGTTAAAGAAGGATTTTAAAGCCTTGAGACAATTGTGACATGGATTGTGTGTGTGCTGATCAGAGGGTGAATGGGCAAGACAGGATTGAAGTGCCTTTTGAATGGGGTACGGTAGTAGGTGCCAGGCTCACCGTTTTGTGTCAAGAACTGTAACGCTGCTGGGTCTTTCACTCTCAACAGTTTCCCATATGTATCAAGAATCCACACAAAGGACATCCAGACAACTTGATGCAACTGTGGGAAACTGATGTGCAACATGAACAAACAAAGAACCAATCACAGGTGGGCACAACAATGAACGTAAATAGGATCCCAACTAGAGACAACGTATGGCAGCTGCCTCTAATTGGGGACCAACAAAACCCAAACATAGAGTTGCCCAGACAACCCTACCATCAAGCCCCGACAGTTAACCAAACCCAAACATAGAGATGCCACTAGGCATCCCTACCATCAGGACCTGACAGTGAGTTTGGTACTCTTTTGTTAAGTGCAGAGAAAAATCAGCATACCCCAAATCCAGAGGTTGTGAGTTCAAATCCCAGGTGGGGTCATATTGAAAAGTCAGTACTAAGTTATCATGTCAAATGTAATCATATTGTCATTGATTAAAATTTTAGCTGAACAGCGTACCACTTACCTTAAAACGCCCATACCATTTCTTTATTTAACTTAGTGCCTTCAGAAAGTATTCATATCCCTTCACTTTTTCCACATTTAGTGATATTTTGTGTCACTGGCCTACGTACCTCATAATGTCAAAGTGAAATTACGTTCTTAGAAATTGTTACAAATGAATAAAAATTGAGTAAAAATGTGCTTAACACTAAAACCGCTGGGCCCCACTTCAAGCTAACGAGCTCATTCTGACTGCAACATTCTAACAGTGTAATTAATACATTTCATGAATGCTACAATAATGATATGGTTGTGTTCATGAAGGTGTTAGGTATTACCTAGTAGGTAACATTAGAATACGATTTTCTTTCTTTCATTTCAAATAACAAAATAGCACGTTCATAAGTTTATGTTACTGTAGGCTATATGTAAAAAAAATAATCAACTGTCTTTGTTACAACTATGAAACAGAAACCATATGTTTTGGTAACAGCTTATTTTTATAACTATAAAATCCAAAAGAATACTCCAACTACAAAGATGCACGGTCAGCAAAATCTGCTTGCAGGTGACACAGGTGTCTTGGGTTCTGGTCTTTGTACATCTGGTCACCTGGCAGCTGTGTGCAATTAGGCTTCCATGTAATCTTTGCTGCTGCCTTGGCCTTCATATGTCTCTCCTTGGAATGTGTAATTTTTTTGACACAATGCTAAATCCGGAAGCCAGCCGTACCAATGTGTCGGAGGAAACACCGTACACCTGGCGACCGTGTCAGCGTGCAAAAACAACACGTGTTATACAGAAGATCATAACCAATTGTATAGGTTTGCGATGCGTATTATGTAATATTGACATATCTATGTTTGATTGTAGTGCGGAATAGTATCCGGTTTTCTCTTTGTGTCCCCGTCGATGGCAACGTTCTTCCTTGCCTTGTTGTCTTGTCATTCTTCAGCACCGTTGTGGACGGCTGTGCAGGTGCCTTATTCTGTGCAGAGGGAGCTCCCGTCTCGCTTTGTTCATGGTGCTGACTAGGCTTGTTTTATTTGCAAGCAACTTGTTCGCTAATGAAGGTGAAGTGAAGATACAGTTGAAGTCGGAAGTTTACATACACCTTAGATAAATACATTTAAACTCACTGTAAATTCCTGACATTTCATCCTATTCAAAAAATCACCACTTTATTTTAAGAAAGTGAAATGTCAGAATAATAGTAGAGAGAATGATTTATTTCAGCTTTTATTTCTTTCATCACATTCCCAGTGGGTCAGAAGTTTACATACACTCAATTAGTATTTGGTAACATTGCCTTTAAATTGTTTAACTTGGGTCAAACGTTTCAGGTAGCCTTCCACAAGCTTCCCACAATAGGTTGGGTGAATTTTGGCCCATTCCTCCTGACAGAACTGGTGGAACTGAGTCAGGTTTGTAGGCCTCCTTTTTCAGTTCTGCCCACACATTTTCTATAGGATTGAGGTCAGGGCTTTGTGATGGCCACTCCAATACCTTGACTTTGTTGTCCTTAAGCCATTTTGCCACAACTTTGGAAGTATGCTTGGGGTCATTATTCATTTGGAAGACCTATTTGCAACCAAGCTTTAACTTCCTGACTAATGTCTTGAGATGTTGCTTCAATATATCCACATAATTTTCCTTCCTCATGATGCCATCTATTTTGTGAAGTGCACCAATCAATGTTGAAGTGCATGGGTACACTGTCAGAAAGAGACTGCACAAACTTGGCCTACATGGGAAGTCAGGAAGGAAGAAGCCTCTGCTCTCAAAAAAGAATATAAAGACACAGCTGACTTTTGTCAGACAACACCTGGGTAAAGTCAGTTGTGTCTTGATATTATTTTTTTGAGAGCAGAGACTTCTTCCTTCCTGACCTCCCATGTAGGCCAAGTTTGTGCAGTCTCTTTCTGACAGTGTAACCATGCACTTCGACATTGATTGTGTCAAGAGAGGCCTGTAGATCCCTTGATGTTACCCTGGGGTTCTTAGAGACTTCTATGAGCATCTTTCGGTCAGCTCTTGGGCTGACTTTGGTGGGACGACCTGTCTTAGGTAGTTTGGTGGGACGACCTGTCCTAGGTAGTTTGGTGGGACGACCTGTCCTAGGTAGTTTGGTGGGACGACCTGTCCTAGGTAGTTTGGTGGGACAACCTGTCCTAGGTAGTTTGGTGGGACGACCTGTCCTAGGTAGTTTGCCAGTGGTCTGGATTTTTCGTGGGACAGTGGAATGATGTATTTTGAATTGCTGGGAAATGGATTTGTAACTCCTCCCAGACTCATGGGCATCAATAATCTTTCTTCTGAGGGCCTCGGTAGGACTTTTGATCTTTGAATGATGTGTTACCACACACCCATATGGTTAAGACCAAACCAGACCAATGTTCTTATCTTTATGGAAGGCTGGACCCTCCTAAGTTTCTCTCTAATGTTTTCTAATCATTTGCACTTGTTTTGGTACCTAATTCTAATTGTATCCATGTTATGTGATGGTAAAGGTAGGGCTGTACTAACTTTATGTGATGGTAAAGGTAGGGGTGTACTAACTTTATGTGATGGTAAAGGTAGGGCTGTACTAACTTTATGTGATGGTAAAGGTAGGGGTGTACTAACTTTATGTGATGGTAAAGGTAGGGGTGTACTAACTTTATGTGATGGTAAAGGTAGGGGTGTACTAACTTTATGTGATGGTAAAGGTAGTGGTGTACTAACTTTATGTGATGGTAAAGGTAGGGCTGTACTAACTTTATGTGATGGTAAAGGTAGGGGTGTACTAACTTTATTTGATGGTAAAGGTAGGGCTGTACTAACTTTATGTGATGGTAAAGGTAGGGGTGTACTAACTTTATGTGATGGTAAAGGTAGTGGTGTACTAACTTTATGTGATGGTAAAGGTAGGGGTGTACTAACTTTATGTGATGGTAAAGGTAGGGCTGTACTAACTTTATGTGATGGTAAAGGTAGGGGTGTACTAACTGTATGTGATGGTAAAGGTAGGGCTGTACTAACTTTATGTGATGGTAAAGGTAGGGCTGTACTAACTTTATGTGATGGTAAAGGTAGGGGTGAACTAACTTTATGTGATGGTAAAGGTAGGGGTGTACTAACTTTATGTGATGGTAAAGGTAGGGGTGTACTAACTATATGATGGTAAAGGTAGGGGTGTACTAACTTTATGTGATGGTAAAGGTAGGGGTGTACTAACTTTATGTGATGGTAAAGGTAGGGGTGAACTAACTTTATGTGATGGTAAAGGTAGGGGTGTACTAACTTTATGTGATGGTAAAGGTAGGGGTGTACTAACTATATGATGGTAAAGGTAGGGGTGTACTAACTATATGATGGTAAAGGTAGGGGTGTACTAACTTTATGTGATGGTAAAGGTAGGGCTGTACTAACTTTATGTGATGGTAAAGGTAGGGGTGTACTAACTTTATGTGATGGTAAAGGTAGGGGTGTACTAACTTTATGTGATGGTAAAGGTAGGGGTGTACTAACTTTTTGTAATGGTAAAGGTAGGGGTGTACTAACTTTATGTGATGGTAAAGGTAGGGGTGTACTAACTTTATGTGATGGTAAAGGTAGGGGTGTACTAACTTTATGTAATGGTAAAGGTAGGGGTGTACTAACTTTATGTGATGGTAAAGGTAGGGGTGTACTAACTTTATGTGATGGTAAAGGTAGGGGTGTACTAACTTTTTGTAATGGTAAAGGTAGGGGTGTACTAACTTTATGTGATGGTAAAGGTAGGGGTGTACTAACTTTATGTGATGGTAAAGGTAGGGGTGTACTAACTTTTTGTAATGGTAAAGGTAGGGGTGTACTAACTTTTTCACCGTAAGGAAAAGGCATTTTAGTTTATTTTTGTTTTTTTGTTTTTTGTGTGATGTGTTAAATTGGGTTTCCTTTATCTGTCAGTAGTGTTGAAGTGAAGATTACATATCCATCTGTCCCCCCCCAAAAATGAGGGGGTGTACTTACTTTTCCACATGACTGTATGTCAACTTCCGACTTCAGCTGTATTATCCATAGTGCCATTTTCTCAATTTCTGCCAAAATAATGTTCCACAAAGCCTCATCACCACATACTAGGACACTCTCACCTGCTGCCAGATACAGTATGGGAAGCAAGTACTCGCTGTCGACGTCAGCGGCTAACCAAAACTTCATTTACAACAACAAGCTTTTGATGGGAACAATTGTTTATCAATCAAATCAACAATGATTTTTCTCTCCTGATTTGTAAACGTGTTTTTCTGTACAAACTTGCTCCAAATGTCGGATACCAAATGTGTCCATTTCCAGGCGTCGCGTTCTCGTTTCTTTGTCATCAAAGCGGTAATGTATCTCTTAGCTCCCTGTGCGACTCTTCCACAGTATAGACAGACAGACAGACAGACAGACAGACAGACAGACAGACAGACAGACGTCCCTGATGCTCATGTCACATACACAACGAAAGCTGGTGAGTGCGTTGCTGATGTTGTTTTTTGCTTGAAATGTAGGGCCTGCTCTCTCAGCGATGACATTTTGTAGTATTATCACCCTATCGGATCCTAACGGTGCCGTCCCTTCCTCTTTCCTGTCTCACCGTTTCATTTGATTATGGCTCAAGCACCTGCTCAGTGCGTTTTTTGTTCTTAGCCTGATCCTACACCTCTGAGGCTCAGAATCAGAAGTATAATCATCAGAGATGTCATGATTCATTTGAACCATCTGAGACGCTTTCATTCATGTGCATCCATTAGTCTTGGTCTTCTTGTCATTGTAAATGATGCTCTCACGGTGTACTCCCAGTAGGCCAGAGTAGACTGATAAGACTGCTTATAGGGGTGTACTAACTTATGCCCTCCTAAAACAGGTTATAACTCTAGTTCTGTTTGGGATATTACGATTCTAACAACGTCAGAATAATAAAGCAGTTATAATGAATGTTTTAACGGTTCTAGTGTTAACAAGTCACATAATAAGTTGCATGGACTCTGTGTGCAATAATAGTGTTTAACATGGTTTATGAATGACTGGCTCATCTCTGTTCCCCACACATACCATTACCTGTAAGGTCCCTCAGTAGAGCAGTGAATTTAAAACAAATTCAACCACAAAGACCAGGGAGGTTTTCCAATGCCTCACAAAGAACGGCACCTATTGGTAGATGGGTAAAAATTAAGAAAGTAGCCATTGAATATCCCTTTTAGCATTGTGAAGTTATTACACTTTGGATGGTGTATCAGTACACCCAGTCACTACAAATATACAGCCGTCCTTCCTAACTCAGTTGCCGGAGAGGAAGGAAACCGCTCAGGGATTTCACCATGAGAAAACTGAGGATGGATCAACAACATTGTAGATACTCCACATTACTAACCTAAAAGTGAAAAGAAGGAAGCTTGTACAGAACAAAAATATTCCAAAACATGCAACCTGTTTGCAATAAAGCACTAAAGTAATACTGTACTTTCTTTGTCACATTTCTTTTTGAAAATCTGGTTGTCTGCTTTCCACCAGACACTGGGAGACAAATTCACCTTTCAGCAGGACAATAACCTACAACACAAGACCAAATATACACTGGAGTTGCTTATCAAGATGACATTGAATGTTCCTGAGTGGCCTAGTTACAGTTTTTGCTTAAATTGGCTTGAAAATGTCTGCCTAGTAATGATCAAACACCAACTTGACAGAGCTTGAAGTATTTATAAATAATAACATGCAAATATTGTACAATCCGGGTGTGCAAAGTTCTTAGAGACTTACCAGAAAACACTCACAGCTGTAATTGCTGCCAAAGGTGATTTACACATGTATTGACTCAATTAAATACATTTTAATCCCACACAACAACCTTGGGAAAAAGGGGTGTGAATACTCCTGGGACCAGGAGTATTCCTGGGACCATCACGTGACAAAAACCTCCAGGGGACCATGACACAACGTCCCAAGAACGTTCAGGGGCCATGACACAATGTCCCAAAAAACATCCTAAAAGCTTCCTTGAGGACAAAAAAAGAATGTTCAAAACTATGAAATGGTCCCCCAATAAAACGTTCCCTTGAGACCATCACGCAACGTCCTAAGGACTAGTAAAATGAAAGTCCTTAGAACGTCCTAAAAAGGTCCTGACATGGTCCTCAGTGACTTCCTGGGAACGTACAGGGAACTAGAACGTTCTCTTTGGACCATCACGTGACGTTCTTAGAACGTTCTCAGAATGTCAATGGCATAACGTTGCGCCAAAACCCTCAAGGGACCTAATGGGAACGTTGCTGAATGTCCTCAGGACGTCCCCTGTTTGCTGGGTTTATGCATTCAGTTCCCACTGCCCAGGCTTTACTCACCAGCCTCTACAGTGTAATCAGTCGGCTTGCTGAACTAGTGCACCCTTAAGGAAAGATTATAATTGAGGAAAAGTCATAATGCTGTTGTAATTGTGTGGTCTGTGTGTGTAGATCAGGGGCCTGCTGATTTTCTAAATCAAGTATCAACTCCCTACACTTGGGATGCATTGCTGTTCAGAACAAATAAGCACTTCTGAAAGGATAGTGCCGTGGAAATCCCCTGTCTGTACTGATTGAATAGTGGATACAAATCAATCCACAGCACTCCCGAAAGACTGGCCTGTATTGTTGTCTACCGGTGCGTACTGTGGAGACATTGTAATGTCTATAGATTGTGAAGGTGTGTGGCTGCAGCACTGAAATGACCACTCAGGAGATTCAGCAGCATCTATTATTTAAGTAAGAGTCTATTTGAAGATGGCGGTGTGGAGAGCTGATAGCAAGGACCTGTCACCGCTCTCTCTAAGTGTGAAGGTGTCTTTGAAGGTAGAGTTTCCCAAAGGACAGTTTCTTTTTACAACTTATGTCTACCTATACTTCATCACAAAGTAGTTAGGGCCATTGTGTTGTTTCTGAGAGGTGGTGTTACATTTTTGGATGCAGATGTTATCCTTATCTGCTGTGATCTCTTATGTAACGGGATATGTCGTGTTGAACAGATTTGACTATATGTTCTGCTTGTCTGGCAAACAGAAGTTTCTCCGCAATGCAGCTCTCTCTCCCTCCTCGCTCTCTCTCTCTCTCTCTCTCCCTTCTCTCTCTCTCTCTCTCTCTCTGTCTCTCTCCATCTTTCTCTCTCTCTCTGTCACTCCCTCCTTTCTTTGATTCTGTGATGGACTCACACATCTGAAGAGACTCGCTACAAATTGCAGCTGCCTCCCACACATACACATACACACACATGCTGTATTACTCACTCACTTATGGTATACACACATCCTCTGGTGCTCATACACACTTATGGTAGACACACAGACACATACACACAGACACATACATACAGACACAGACACCCTCATGTCCGGTCTAAATCTAGCATGTTACTGTCATGACGTGTATTATAGCCGACACGTCATATCGTATGAATTGATGACCAACATCTGTAGATCAAGGTCATTGCAACATTTGAGCAACGTGTTGTGCTTTTGGACTATAGTACATTACTACTGTGTGCATAACACCAGTTCTACGGTGTGCAGACAGACTCAATCCTAATATGGGTACGCTACAGTTAGAGACAAGAGACAGTAGGTCCGCACTCAAGATAGTTTGAAAGAGCTTACTTTATTGGAATTGTAACTCAGCATTGCCCATGCCATGTTGAAGGAGGAATAGCAGTGGGAAAGAGCTTGACAAGTCTGTCTAGGGATGAAAGGATGCATGCCAAGCTCTACCGACATGTGAGAAGTTGCTGAGGCTGGGTTCAGAAGTTCTTCTGCTCTCTGTCAGGCCTTTTTGGTTTTCTGCCTGTGCAAAGAATACCAATGAAATAGCATCTCTACTGTAACAAATCCTACCGGTTTTGCTGACATGGGGAGGAAAGTATTTTTGGTATTTTGAAAAGGTTTGATAAGTTAGGAAGACCCTTCTTTTCCCAGGTGGTCTGCGATTTATAGCTGTTGGTTGTTTTAAAGTTACTGCGAGTTTAACTAAGGCTATGCTTTTGTAACAGAGTAAGTTCCGTCCCTCTTCCTCACTGGGCACGAACCTGGGACCCTCTGCACAACAGCACATCACAATCACAAACTTACCTATCGCTCCACAAAAACCATAGCCCTCACAGAGCAAGGGAAACTGCTTCTTAGTCTCAGAGCAGGCGCACGTTACTTGCACAATGGACGTTACTAGCACATGTACACAGCTAACTAGTTAGCAATTCCACATCTACACTTTGGTCAGCCAACCCAGGCCCCTACACCTCAGTGAAGCTGTATTTACAGGGAGAATAACTCTCCACAATCTCTAGAGCTCTGTGGCTGGGAAGTCAGTCTGCATAGCTTATGAATAATCAAACTATTTGTGTGTATTGGAAGGAGTGAATAACATAGATATCAAGTAGTATCATTGTGTAATGAACCAATCTGGTAATTTAGCTGTGTTTGGCATACTTTCACGTTTTATTTGTCACATGCCCTTCCCAACACTGCAGTATTCAGTATCAAAATAGTATTACAAAAAAACCACGAGAAATAAGAGAGAGACAAAAGCTAGAAGGTAAGATACAGTTGAAGTCGGGAAGTTTACATACATCTTAGCCAAATACATTTAAACTCAGTTTTTCACAATTCCTGCAATTTAATCGTTGTAAAAATTCTCTCCTGCAGCAAAGCACCCCCACAACATGATGCTGCCACCCCCGTGCTTCACGGTTGGGATGGTGTTCTTCGGCTTGCAAGCCTCCCTCTTTTTCCTCCAAACATAACGATGGTCATTATGGCCAAACAGTTCTATTTTTGTTTCATCAGACCAGAGGACATTTCTCCAAAAAGTACGATTTTTGTCCCCCATGTGCAGTTGCAAACCGTAGTCTGGCTTTTTTATGGCAGTTTTGGAGCAGTGGCCTCTTCCTTGCTGAGCGGCCTTTCAGGTTATGTTGATATAGGACTCGTTTTACTGTAGATATAGATACTTTTGTACCTGTTTCCTCCAGCATCTTCACAAGGTCATTTACTGTTGTTCTGGGATTGATTTGCACTTTTCGCACCAAAGTATGTTCATCTCTAGGAGACAGAACGCGTCTCCTTCCTGAGCGGTATGACGGCTGCGTGGTCCCATGGTGTTTATACGTACATACTATTGTTGTTTGTACAGACTACTGTAACCATGCAGTATTATAGCTGAATGGTTTCTCTGTTGCTCTATCTGTGCTATAAAGGGTGCTGCTGAAAAGTAATCCAAGAAGTAATCTAGTTTAAAAAAAAATGTAATCTCTAATCTGTTTACAATATTTTAGCAGGTAACATAATTGATTCCAGTTCCAGCAATTTGTGTGTATTGGAAGTTACAGCTAGAACTCCAGCTATTGGAAGATATCAAGTAGTAGCATTGTGTAATAGACCAATCAGGTCATTTAGCTGTGTTTGGCATAGTTTCAATATATATATATTTTTTTTTTTTCAAGTTTCAATTAGTTTTTGTCGCATGCACAAGTGCAGTGAAATGATGAACTTGTAAGGCCTTCCCAACAGTGCAGCATTCAATATCAAAATAGTATAACTAAAAAAACACGAGAAACACGAGAAATAAGAGAGAGGAAAAAAAAATACTGTGAAACCCTGACATCTAGTAGTTCCAGGAAATGAATCCAGGGAATTTCACCATGTAATTTGGCCGTATGGGAATGTCTAACACAACCTCAATCTTGACTGATCTTGATAACATCAGGATTATGTGCTGTAGTGAAATGATGTTACTTGTGCTGTAATCAAATGCTGTTATGTCATCTTCCTGATTTCTCCTGTCAGTTCCCCAATGCCCTCTGGGTAGCTCAGTCCGACTAACAGTTAATGGTACTCCAAAAGACCAAATGTTCTCCTATTTCAACCCAGATGCAGTGTGCATTACTTATGGTGTAACCATTGATTGTACATTGGGTGTAAACATTGTTCCATATGTTGTCATTAATTAATTCACTGCTATTATATAGGAGTGGGAGGATCTGTGTTTACATACTTGTGTTAATACTGACTCTGAGCATTTGATGTATTCAATAAATATACCATTAGATTTAAAAAGAGCTATTATTCACTGAATATACAAAATATAAAGAACACCTGCTCTTTCCATGACATAGACTGACCAGGCGAATCCAGCTGAAAGCTATGATCCCTTATGGATGTAAGTTGTTAAATCCACTTCAATCAGTGTAGATGATTTTCAAGCCTTGAGACAATTGAGACATGGATTGTGTATGTGTGCCATTCAGAGGGTGAATGGGCAAGACAAAATATTGAAGTGCCTTTGAACAGGGTACGGTAGTAGGTGCCAGGGGGTGCACCGGTTTGTGTCAAGAACTGCAACGCTGCTGTTTTTTTCACAGTTTCCCGTGCGTATCAAGAATGGTCCACCATGATGCATGTTGAATGAGTCCATAAGCAGAAGAGTTTGAAGGGAAGGCTTTAGCTTGAGGCTGCTAATTTGAGAGGAGTGACTCGTTCCATTAAACCAGAGATACAGTATATATATAGAAAGGTGAGTGAGAGAGGACGAGTAGTCTATAGCCGTCGCTCCCTGGTCGCATTTGAATCTTCTGTGAGACACCTTAGTCCTTGGTGCCCAAGCAGCGATGGACTACACTTCTGAATGCAATTCATATTTGTCAGGGTCTCATTTTCATTTCAATATGTCTATGTACAGTTGAAGTCGGAAGTTTACATCCACTTATCTTGAAGTCATTAAAACTCATTTTTCAACCACTCCACAGATTTCATGTTAACAAACTATAGTTTTGGCAAGTCTGTTAGGACATCTACTTTGTGCATGACACAAGTCATTCTTCCAACAATTGTTTACAGACAGATTATTTCACTTATAATTCACTATATCACAATTCCAGTGGGTCAGAAGTTTACACACATTAAGTTGACTGTGCCTTTAAACAGCTTGGAAAATTCCAGAAAATGATGTCATGGCTTTAGAAGCTTATGATAGGCTAATTGACATAATTTGAGTCAATTGGAGGTGTACCTGTGGATATATTTCAAGGCCTACCTTCAAACTCACTGACTCTTTGCTCGACATCATGGGAAAATCAAAAGAAATCAGCCATCCTTGGGAGCAATTCCCAAAGGCCTGAAGGTACCACGTTCATCTGTACAAACAATAGTACGCAAGTATAAACACCATGGGAACACGCAGCCGCCATACCGCTTAGGAAGGAGACACGTTCTGTCTCCTAGAGATGATCGTACTTTGGTGTGAAAAGTGCAAATCAATCCCAGAACATCAGCAAAGGACCTTGTGAAGATGCTGGAGGAAACCGGTACAAAAGTATCTATATCCACAGTAAAACGAGTCCTATATTGACATAACCTGAAAGGCCGCTCACCAAGGAAGAAGCCACTGCTCCAAAACCGCCATTAAAAAAAGCCAGACTACGGTTTGCAACTGCACATGGGGACAAAGATCGTACTTTTTGGAGAAATGTCCTCTGGTCTAATGAAACAAAAATAGAACTGTTTGGCCATAATGACCATCGATATGTTTGGAGGAAAAAGGGTGAGGCTTGCAAGCCGAAGAACACCATCCCAACCGTGAAGCACGGGGGTGGCAGCATCATGTTGTGGGGGTGGTTTGCTGCAGGAGGGACTGGTGCACTTCACAAAATAGATGGCATCATGAGGAAGGAAAATTATGTGGATATATTGAAGCAACATCTCAAGACATCAGTCAGGGAGTTAAAGCTTGGTCGCAAATGTGATGATCTGACTGAGGCCAGGCCTCAGAATCCCACTAGAGGGTGTGGAAGTGCCACAGTCAGGTCATCACATCAGGAGTGGGTTGTTGGTGATCCCCAATTGGAGACAGCTGTCCAGAGTTGTCTCTAATTGGGGATGCTATACAAACGCTCCACAATCCACCTGCGTTGTGGATCATTGTTTCGTGTTTGACTGCAGTGTTGCAGCACGTAAGTCATTGTGCTTTACTCTCCTTTCATTATTGTTTTGCTAATTCGTATTTAGTAGTAAGAGATATATATATATTAAAAGGAATGTCTCTAACCGAACGCTCCGCTCTTCGTCCCATTATTATGCACTGTGACAGCAAATAGGTCTTCCAAATGGACAATGACCCCAAGCATACTTCCAAAGTTGTGGCAAAATGGCTTAAGGACAAAGTCAAGGTAATGGAGTGGCCATCACAAAGCCCTGACCTCAATCCTATAGAAAATGTGTGGGCAGAACTGAAAGACTGTGTGCGAGCAAGGAGGCCTACAAACCTGACTCAGTTACACCAGTTCTGTCAGGAGGAATGGGCCAAAATTCACCCAACTTATTGTGGGAAGCTTGTGGAAGGCTACCCGAAACGTTTGACCCAAGTTAAACAATTTAAAGGCAATGCTACCAAATACTAATTGAGTGTATGTAAACTTCTGACCCACTGGGAATGTGATGAAAGAAATTTAAGCTGAAATAAATCATTCTCTCTACTATTATTCTGACATTTCACATTCTTAAAATAAAGTGGTGATCCTAACTGACCTAAGTCAGGGAATTTTTACTAGGATTAAATGTCAGGAATTGTGAAACATTTAGTTTAAATGTATTTGGCTAAGGTGTATGTAAACTTCCGACTTCAACTGTATGTACTTGGGTCAAACATTTCATTAGCTATAGCTAGCTACACTCACCGGTCACATCATAAGTACACCTTTTCAACTGCTCGTTAACGCCAATATCTAATCAGCCAATCACGTGGCAGCAACTCAATACATTTAGGCCTGTAGACATGGTCAAGACCATCTGCTGAAGTTCAAACCAAGCATCAGAATGGTGAAGAAAGGTGATTTAAGTGACTTTGAAGGTGGCATGGTTGTTGGTGTCAGACGGGCTGGTTTCAGTATTTCAGAAAGTGCTGATCTACTGGGATTTTCCCTCACAACCGTCTCTAGGGTTTACAGAGAATGGTCTGAAAATATCCAGTCAGCGACAGTTCTCTGGGAGAAAATGCCTTGTTGATGTCAGAGGTCAGAGGAGAATGGCCAGACTGGTTCCAGCTGATAGAAAGGCAACAGTAACTCAAATAACCACTCGTTACAACCAAGGTATGCAGAAGAGCATCTCTGAACGCACAACACGTCCAACCTTGAAGCAGATGGCCTACAGCAGCAGAAGACCACACCGGGTGCCACTCCTGTCAGCTAAGAACAGGAAACTGAGGCTACAATTTGCACGAACATTCAGTGGAGAGAGTGTGTGGTCCAAGCTTAAAAGGATAAACACTCACTCGCAACACACCATGGGCCAGGTGGACTTCAGGAGAACCAAGGCACAACTGACTGCAGTCCCTATACAGGGGATGGATGTGGAAATGGTTGGGTCATACAAGTTCCTGGGAGTCCATATGGACAACAGGCTGGAATGGGCTGGTAACACCGGCGCCCTGTACAAAAAGGGCCAGAGCCGACTCTACTTTCTGAGGAGGCTCAGGTCTGTCAACGTGTGCAGTAAACTACTGCATACCTTCTACCAGTCTGTGGTGGCCAGTGCCATCTTTTTTGCAGTGGTGTGTTGGGGGGCCAACATAAATGCCGGTGATGCTTCTCGGGTAAATAAGCTGATCAGGAAGGCTAGCTCTGTTCTGGGGATTAGCCTTGACACTCTAGAGGAGGTGGCGGAGAGACGGATCCTGGCCAAACTGCTGGCCATCATGGACAACGTCACCCACCCTCTGCATGCCATGGTTATGACGCAGAGGAGCACCGTCAGTCACAGACTGATCCCACCACGGTGTGCCAGAGAGCGCTACAGGAGGTCCTTCCTGCCGGCGGCTATTAAACTATATAATGCCTCACCGGGGTGCCGTGCCGTCGGCAACATAGACCTGGAACTGTTGGGGTGCTAGGACCTAGTTTAACAATTATGCATCCATCCGTGAGTAACTCTGGTCTGTAATCACTCATTCACTCAGGACTTATTTATTCATTCAGGTATATACATATTCATGTACAGTTGTTATATCATAACACGTGCAATATTGCAAGTAATTATTGTACTTAACTTACATAGTCATTCACTCAGGAATGCATATTAGTATCCTATCAGTTGTATCTTTTTTCATTGCTTTTAGTATATCGAATGTGCAATACGTGCAGTTGTCTGTAATTAACCCCTGCGCACTAAGGACTGTATTTTAAGGGAATTACTATTATTACCCTAAATTATATCATACACACATTTAGCTATTTAAGTATCTCTTCCTGTCATTTAACTGTACAGTTAATTTAAACATGCAAAATATTCACTTACCTGTTCATTTAACCAGAATGTCTATTAAGTAAACTATTATTACCCTCATATATATCGTAGGCATTTTTAGCTATTGAAGTATTTCTCTGCCATCGACCTGTATAGTATAGTTAACCATCAACCAATGTATGGTGTACATATTCAGCCAACCACCCATACTATGCAATGTCTTTTTATAGCTTTTTTGCACTCCAGACTTCTTGTATTTCTATACTTTTTCATACTGCCGCTCTATGTATCATGTATCGTGTATCTGTCTTTTGTGTCTTTTCGTTCTGGCATTTTGCACCTGACCTATGTTTTGTTGTAGCTGCTTGACAAAGAAATTTTCCCTCGGGGATCAATAAAGTATCTACCTACCTACCTACCTACCTACCTACCTACCTACCTACCTACCTACCTACCTACCTACCTACCTACCTACCTACCTACCTACCTACCTACCTACCTACCTACCTACCTACCTACCTACCTACAGTGGGGAGAACAAGTATTTGATACACTGCAGATTTTGCAGGTTTTCCCACTTACAAAGCATGTAGAAGTCTGTAATTTTTATCATAGGTACTCTTCAACTGTGAGTGACGGAATCTAAAACAAAAATCCAGAAAATCACATTGTATGATTTTTAAGTAATTAATTTGCATTTTATTGCATGACATAAGTATTTGATACATCAGAAAAGCAGAACTTAAAATTTGGTACAGAAACCTTTGTTTGCAATTACAGAGATCATATGTTTCCTGTAGTTCTTGACCAGGTTTGCACACACTGCAGCAGGGATTTTGGCCCACTCCTCCATACAGACCTTCTCCAGATCCTTCAGGTTTCGGGGCTGTCGCTGGGCAATACGGACTTTCAGCTCCCTCCGAAGATTTTCTATTGGGTTCAGGTCTGGAGACTGGCTAGGCCACTCCAGGACCTTGAGATGCTTCTTACAGAGCCACTCCTTAGTTGCCCTGGCTGTGTGTTTCGGGTCATTGTCATGCTGGAAGACCCAGCCACGACCCATCTTCAATGCTCTTACTGAGGGAAGGAGGTTGTTGGCCAAGATCTCGCGATACATGGCCCCAACCATCCTCCCCTCAATACGGTGCAGTCGTCCTGTCCCCTTTGCAGAAAAGCATCCCCAAAGAATGATGTTTCCACCTCCATGCTTCACGGTTGGGATGGTGTTCTTGGGGTTGTACTCATCCTTCTTCTTCCTCCAAACACGGCGAGTGGAGTTTAGACCAAAAAGCTCTATTTTTGTCTCATCAGACCACATGACCTTCTCCCATTCCTCCTCTGGATCATCCAGATGGTCATTGGCAAACTTCAGACGGGTCTGAACATGCGCTGACTTGAGCAGGGGGACCTTGCGTGCGCTGCTGGATTTTAATCCATGACGGCGCAGTGTGTTACTAATGGTTTTCTTTGAGACTGTGGTCCCAGCTCTCTTCAGGTCATTGACCAGGTCCTGCCGTGTAGTTCTGGGCTGATCCCTCACCTTCCTTATGATCATTGATGCCCCACGAGGTGAGATCTTGCATGGTGCCACAGACCAAGGGAGATTGACCGTCATCTTGAACTTCTTCCATTTTCTAATAATTGCGCCAACAGTTGTTGCCTTCTCACCAAGCTGCTTGCCTATTGTCCTGTAGCCCATCCCAGCCTTGTGCAGGTCTACAATTTTATCCCTGATGTCCTTACACAGCTGTTTGATTGAGTGTGTGGAGTCCGTTTGATTGAGTGTGTGGACAGGTGTCTTTTATACAGGTAACAAGTTCAAACAGGTGTAGTTAATACATGTAATGAGTGGAGAACAGGAGGGCTTCTTAAAGAAAAACTAACAGGTCTGTGAGAGCCGGAATTCTTACTGGTTGGTAGGTGATCAAATACTTATGTCATGCAATAAAATGCAAATTAATTATTTAAAAATCATACAATGTGATTTTCTGGATTTTTGTTTTAGATTCCGTCACTCACAGTTGAAGTGTACCTATGATAAAAATTACAGACCTCTACATGCTTTGTAAGTAGGAAAACCTGCAAAATCAGCAGTGTATCAAATACTTGTTCTCCCCACTGTACCTGCCTACCTACCTACCTACCTACCTACCTACCTACCTACCTACCTACCTACCTACCTACCTACCTACCTACCTACCTACCTACCTACCTACCTACCTACCTACCTACCTACCTACCTACCTACCTACCTACCTACCTACCTACCTGAGGTTGAATACATTGGCCATGCTGTCAATCCAACATGTCTTCTATCCCATTAAAAACAACTGGAAATTCAGATCTTGAAAATATCAGACTTCAGTGAGTTCAAGACAACTGTCATCCAACTCGGAATTCCAAGTCTGGAACTAATGATCACCGACGTCATGATTCAACCTTGTTTTTTTCCAATTTCTCAGTTGTCTTGAAAGCACCATAAATCCAGAGAATGCCAGACTTTGATGACAAAGTTTGATGACAAACTCTGTCCACAAAAAGGACTGTCACACGACCTTCCTGTTCAAGTGGGCACATCACAACAAGGTGAGTCCAAAAATGTCTTGTATGCTGCTGCATAAATGATGTAATATGCCAGAGAGATATGTATACTGTAGCTAAGAAAGTAATACTAAGTGTATGTTGTGTAGTAAGCTGTTAGTAGCCCATGTTCCTCACCCTAATAATGTGGTACCTTTTCCCTTATAATTTCGCCTACTGTTCTGACTTGGTGGTGCACATGTAGCCTATAACCTGTTTTAGAGAAATGTAATCATCAAATATTGTAAGAGCTTTCATTGTCTGCTAATATGCCCCCTTTATTTATCATACGGTTCTGACTTGGTGTAGAGGGAGAATACTGGAAGAAAGGCCAATGTTCTGAATTCTGTAGCTGGTAATTTCAAAAGTGCTTGAACAAAATAGTTATATTGACTTTGTCCGTCCTAGCTCGGATTGCCTCTTATCCGCTTGTCGTCCCCTTATGCCATAGTTTGTACATCTCAATTGTCATTAGAAACCACGTTTGTTTAAGCAAGTCAGCCATATCAGCTATGTTTTTTTTAAATGCAGTAAATGAGGTTGAATTAACTTTTTCGCTGCCAGACAAGGCTCCGCTGATAGCCAGGTGTAGCTGTGGTAAAGATTCACTCCATGGTTCTGAAAAGAAAGCTGTTGGGACAGCTTTATGTAGGCCATTACCATTTTAGTGCAATTAATATATTGTTTAGAGTTGTGTTGTGTAGTGGCTTTGCTGGCTTTGTTTGCCCCACCAAGATGTACATGCTAAAATCGCCACTGAACAAGTGACATAATAAGTTGCATGGACTGTGTGCAGTAAAACATGCTTTTTTAATGACTACTCTCTTGCAATAATTTGCTCTATAGGCAGTATCAACTTTGCTGTAGGCTTGTGGAAGCTGCTTTAGACCCAGCGGTATGCCTACAGGTGCACCTGATTTAGCTCTCTGGGCCCGCCGGGATTTTGTATCTTCAGACAAATAAAATGGTTCAAAATGGGTACACTTCGCCTACTCAGCATGCAGGGCAGTTCAACCAAGTGCACCTGTCGCATTATTGGTGAACTATAGCTGATACCTGGGCCTGGATTAAAACTGGCTGGGCCAAAGGCTTGCCATGCCCTGCCGTGGCTTCGTCGCTGAGTGAAAGCAGTCTTTTTTTGTCACAGTAAACACCAAATGGAAGGAAATGTTTTCATGTTGGAAGCATGGATACCTGAACTTGTTCAATGTCCATTTATGGCTAACGAACAAGGCCCAGGTTTCAGAGCCAGCTAGCATAAAGTGTATGGCACCGGAGCTGAAGGTTTGGTTGTAGTGTGGCATCAAGACTGGAATGGAAAATCCTGATAGAAGCTGTTTGATACACCTAACTGTCTCTCTCTCTCAACACCCTCATACTGAAGAAGGAAGTGGTAAGATACATAGCATGATCTGTTGTTACCTGGAAGTTCGAATATACAATTCCAACTGCTAACATCATGTACCTGTAATGTAGGATCTGACAACTTCTTCCTTCATGATCTGTTGGTACCTAGAGAGAACTATAGTCTTGCATTCTTAAAGCTTTTATTTGATCCATAGTAATGCTGCAGTAGGCTAAGCTGGTTGTAGTACCTAACCAGGAGATTATGAAAATGTAAATTTTCCCGTCACTTAATTGAAATCAGAGCAGAGGATTTTTGCTAGATCAGGGAAGATTTCCTCGAATTGATCTCATTACAAAGGAAGGACATAAAAAGGTTGGGACTGGTTGAACAGCATACTTTTAGATAACCCACTGTTCTCCTTTCGGTTCACTTTGGCACTGTGGACCTTCCAACTGTAATTTATGGTGTTTGGTCAACTATTCTTGCGTGAAGTTGGTTCACAAAGCTGATAGGCTTTAGCTCAGTAGGCAAATGTGTTCTTGAGATGCGCGGATTAACCATGTTACCCAATTGGTTACAAAACCCTCACTGAAGGCCTTGTCTACTCATATACACTAGAAAGGAAAAATCCTGCCTGCTGGTCTTCTCCTGTCTCTGACAGTATGCGAGGATGTGTGTGTGCCTTCATCTGGGCTCACTCTCAAAGGATCCAACCCATCCCTCTATTTCAAAGGGAAAAAGAGCGAAAGAGATCTATATATTACAGTTTGGATGAAGCCCAAGATGAAGTTGATGTTCAGTGCTCTTTATAATCTCTTCTATGGGAAGTGTATAACCACCCATGAGACTCTTGATTCTCGCAGTTAATTAGTGGGATGCTGTGTTGAATAATATTGTCTTTCTCTATAATCCTGTCTTTATTTACATTTTGTGTTGAGCAGTTCAAACCTCTTCAACTCTCAAAACTAGCAGTTTCAAGCCTTCCAATAGACGGGTTAGTTGACAACGTCACAAAACCGGTGCGTGCGCTTCAATGGGGCAAAAGGCCGAATGTTGTTGTGATTCTGGATGGCCAGATAGCTAACAATAATGACAAGAAGCTGACGTTGGGATCGTAGGTGGCTTGTTTCAGCTAGGTTTATCTGGTTCTTGATACCATGTTTGATTTTACTGATGTCATATCTATGCTAATATGGCTCAAATTCACTAGGTAGCTAACCAACAACTGTAACAATGTATTCTGTTTTCAATAAACATTGGAGGCAAAATATAGTTTATATTGTCAACAATCTAAGCCAACCCTGTCTGTTTTGACCCGTAGTTGCGTACTCGTCGGTTTAGTTGCGTACAATACGAATTGCATTTCTAATCCTAATGAGCGGTTATTAGTATGTTAAGTATTTGTATTTCCATGAGCGTAGTTTACCAATGTCCGATAGAGGAACTCCTTTGTCTCTTCCTTCCCTCCTCCTCTCTCTGTATTCGCCATCGTGTTATAACCACACTGTCCCGTTTCATAAGTCCTCTAGAGACTGTATTTACTGTATAACGTTATTATGTATTGTATATTCTGCAATTGTTTAATTAGTTAGTAAATAAATAATTGAGCCAATTTGTGTATTGCGTATTTATCAATAAAGTTAGGGTTCGTGCAGATACAAGGAATTACGACGTTCAAAATGAGACTGAAGAGGTAATAATGCATTAATAAGTGACTGTTATCTGTGATATGAAAATATCTCATGTGAGTTTAACTGGGGAGATAGTAACTCTTTAAACACATTCTCCTGTGGTGCCCCAGCTTACTGATGAGTTTATTGTTACATTATTAATTTAATCACGTAATCGATTAAACATAGTTAATAGATTTGATAATATAACAGTCGTCACATTAATGATAGTCCCGTCACGACAGCCATATTATGTACAGTACATACTGTGATACTGTTTCCTCACGCAAACAAATGTTTGATCAAACACTTAAACATAGTTGTGTATCTCCTACATTACATGGGAGACTGAGACTGTACATGTTTGTCCATCATTTGTGCTCAGTTTAAGTTGATTTCAATACCTTCCTAAGGAGCCATTGGAAAGACAAACAGCGCTGTAGCAAAGTAACCATCTGGGTCATGTTCATTAGACACCAAACATTAGAAAAATGCACTGGAACTTGAATGTAACATGGACTTGGTGGGGGGGGTACTAAGCTAAAATCTGGAATTTAAGATGGTCAAACCATGGACCATTTAGCTATTTGATTTAGAATTTAAGACCCCTTTGGGTATAAAAACAATATATATATTTATAAAATATTGAATTTGGCCTTTACTACTAAAGCTCAGAAAGATACGCATTGATTAACACATTCATAAATGAAAGAAAAGAAACACTGTCATAAGGAATAAGGGTTTGAAGTGTCTGTCCTATGTCTAGGAGATATAAAGGTCTGTCCTATGTCTAGGAGATATAAAGGTCAGTCCTATGTCTAGGAGATATAAAGGTCTGTCCTATGTCTAGGAGATATAAAGGTCTGTCCTATGTCTAGGAGATATAAAGGTCAGTCCTATGTCTAGGAGATATAAAGGTCTGTCCTATGTCTAGGAGATATAAAGGTCTGTCCTATGTCTAGGAGATATAAAGGTCTGTCCTATGTCTAGGAGATATAAAGGTCTGTCCTATGTCTAGGAGATATAAAGGTCTGTCCTATGTCTAGGAGATATAAAGGTCTGTCCTATGTCTAGGAGATATAAAGGTCTGTCCTATGTCTAGGAGATATAAAGGTCTGTCCTATGTCTTGGAGATATAAAGGTCTGTCCTATGTCTAGGAGATATAAAGGTCTGTCCTATGTCTAGGAGATATAAAGGTCTGTCCTATGTCTAGGAGATATAAAGGTCTGTCCTATGTCTAGGAGATATAAAGGTCTGTCCTATGTCTTGGAGATATAAAGGTCTGTCCTATGTCTAGGAGATATAAAGGTCTGTCCTATGTCTTGGAGATATAAAGGTCTGTCCTATGTCTAGGAGATATAAAGGTCTGTCCTATGTCTAGGAGATATAAAGGTCTGTCCTATGTCTAGGAGATATAAAGGTCTGTCCTATGTCTAGGAGATATAAAGGTCTGTCCTATGTCTAGGAGATATAAAGGTCTGTCCTATGTCTAGGAGATATAAAGGTCTGTCCTATGTCTAGGAGATATAAAGGTCTGTCCTATGTCTAGGAGATATAAAGGTCTGTCCTATGTCTAGGAGATATAAAGGTCTGTCCTATGTCTAGGAGATATAAGAAAGGTCAGGAAATGTATATTTTGGGACATATTTATCCCCTTATTTTTGTTGCCACAAAACTACATCCATGCTTCCATTAGTTTGTATGGGTTACTTTCAGACGAGTCCCGTGACACATAGAGCGAAACTGAGATTTGGACGCTACAGACAGAAGTCGGCACATCAGCGTTACCGAATTCAGATCAGTCCTGTGATACTTGTGGGGGTCGTAGAGCAAAACAGAGAGAGTCTCCCCTTTCCATAGAGTGTAAAAGTTCGGGATGTCTCATGGTCTGACAAACACCACTGTAGTTCGGCCATCTTCCACAGCAGATGCGGGAGGCCGACATAGGCGGAGGCTGTGGATTGAGACGCAAAATAGTTTGACAACCCTGTTCGTAAGCTTATATCAAACTCAACCTTTTTTATTTTCTAGTGATGAAGACATGGTCTCATGGAAACTTTGAGCACTTCTATCTCGCATTCAGGTCCAAAAACAAACTTTCTGACCACTACCATTGGCAA
Organism: Thymallus thymallus; assembly: GCA_023634145.1. Classification (NCBI taxonomy): domain Eukaryota; kingdom Metazoa; phylum Chordata; class Actinopteri; order Salmoniformes; family Salmonidae; genus Thymallus; species Thymallus thymallus. Next base: position 42,141,849 of record CM042393.1, read on the forward strand.
ATATGTATTGAAAGTTTTGTTCAAGCCAAAACGGGTTCAGACAAAAAGTGATTGAAATCAAATGAAACAGCCCGATATGATTTACATGATTTTTGTTTAATACGTTAGATAGGTCTATGTAGCCTACTATCAGATCAATACCGGATATATATCGGTTTTCATAGCTGTTGTGATCAAGGAGACTTGTGGGTCACGGGTCCACACAGCGGTAACGTTGGTAGTGACGTTTCAGTATAAACACTTAAAAGCAGCTCGGCTGTAACTCAAATAGCCTTGATCTCAATGGGCAAGAGTCGTAGGCTGTGTCTGAAATAGCATCCTACTCCCTACATATTGATCTCAATGGGCAAGAGTCATAGGCTGTGTCTGAAATAGCATCCTACTCCCTAGATATTGATCTCAATGGGCAAGAGTCGTAGGCTGTGTCTGAAATAGCATCCTACTCCCTAGATATTGCACTGGTTTTAAGTAGAAAGGAGTGCACTATTAGGGAATAGTATCCCATTTTGGATGCACACAGAGTAATACCACCCTTGGTAATACCACCCTTGGTAATACCACCCTTGGTAATACCACCCTTGGTAATACCACCCTTGGTAATACCACCCTTGGTAATACCACCCTTGGTAGCACCGCAAGGTCCGCAAGGTGATCCTATTCATATCGGATAACACAATCCCAGACACTGCAACATAACAAGATCAGTCTTTATTGTTGTCATTTTGTCTCTGCAGCAGGGGACAAAGCAGATCAAAATCAATATCCTTCCACTGGCTGCCCCAAGGGGGAAAAAGCCCTATGAAAAATGACATTGCTCCTTTGGTCTTTCCAGATGAGGCCGGTCTGGGCTGTTAATTTGTTTTGACATGCCAGGTTCATTTCTCACTGCGCTGTGCTCTCTTTGGTAATGAGGGAGGAGTGTGAATGGTAGTGTGTTGTTGCCCTACTGTTTAGATGGCTAAATTGAGAGCATTGCAAAGTGTCTTCACGGTATGTTATTAAATGCTGTTGGGGTTAATGTCCTCCAATGGGGGTGTTTTGGTTGCTAGGTTGGAGTGGTGTGTAATTATATAGCTAGCTAGTACATTAACTGGGTGTTACAGTCAGTAAGAAACTGCTACAGATGCGAGCGAATGCTAGGCTACTGCAAGGCTACTAGCGTTAGCATGTGATGATTGCATATAGAAGTATGTTAATGTTGTAAATGGCTATTGTAGATGGAAACGGCTGATTTTTTATGGAAAATCTATATAGGCGTACAGGGCCCATTATCAGCAACCATCACTCCTGTGTTCCAACGGCACGTTGTGTTAAATATTACCCGTAAAACACCAGTCTCAACATCAACAGTGAAGAGGCGACTCTGGGATGCAAAGAAAAAGCCATATCTTCTCCTGTCCAGTGTGGCTTTTTCTTTGCAACTCTGCCTAGAAGGCCAGCATCCTGGAGTCGCCTCTTCACTGTTGACGTTGAGACTGGTGTTTTGCAGGTATTATTTAATGAAGCTGCCAGTTGAGGACTTGTGAGGCGTCTGTTTCTCAAACTAGACACTCTAATGTACTTGTCCTCTTGCTCAGGGGCCTCCCACTCCTCTTTCTATTCTGGTTAGAACCAGTTTGTTCTGTTCTGTGAAGGGAGTGGTTTCTTGGCAATTTATCTCCTCTGTACGCCTATGTAGATATTCCATTAAAAAGTATTAATTTACCACATTAACAAGGTCTACGCTGTATTTCTGATCAATTTGATGTTATTTGGACAAAAAAATGACAAAAAAAATTGCTTTTCTTTCAAAAACAAGGACATTTCTAAGTGACCCCAAACTTTTGAACGGTATTGTATATGGCTCAGACTAATCCTATCCCACTATTCCAAACCCTATCCCAGGGCCTTATATGGAAATTCACCGGTATGCATTAGACAGATACTTTTCCAACATGAAGTGAAGCCGAATTGAGTATGCCACAACGTCTTCATTAGGGCACACAGCGGAAAATGTTTTGCAATGTGTTTCTTATTGGTCAAATCCAGGTAGCCCCTACCTATTTGTCTGTTTTCTTCCGTTTGGTGCCTAATGAACTCGACCGTAACCTGTGACTCAGGTCTCTTTCTCCCTGAGTGGTTTCATTTGGCTTCCCCGTGGTGTATTGCATAATCCCAGATAGTATACAGAGGGGTCCGAAATTGTTGACACTCTTGATAAAGATGCGACATAATGACGGTATAAATCAAATAATTCAAATACTGAGCTATATTGTATGCAAAAAAAATGAAAATTAGCTTGGAGAAATATTCTCATAAAGGTAGGGGTCAAATTATTGACACCCCTAAAGATTCGTATAAAGTAGTCAAAAGTGTTGTATTTGGTCCCGTATTTCTAGCACGCTACCATGATTACGGATAACCCTGAATGAATTGTGAGTGATGATGAGTGAGAAGGTTACCGAAGGTCAAAGACCACACCCCTTACCAATAACAGGTGAGGTTAGCATGATGTTTGACCCTCTAACTTTCTCACTTATCATTATTTACGATTTATTGAAGATTATCCGTAGCCTGGTCCCAGATCAGTGTGTGGTGTATAGCCTGCTCCTGGTCATTGTCATGTCAAACATTCTACAGATCTGGGACCTGGCCAATGTGCAGAGGGACTTAAAATCACCAGTATGATGAACATCCCACTCAACACCCCATTCTATTATCCAGCTCTTCTGTGTGTGTGTGTGTGTGTGTGTGTGTGTGTGTGTGTGTGTGTGTGTGTGTGTGTGTGTGTGTGTGTGTGTGTGTGTGTGTGTGTGTGTGTGTGTGTGTGTGTGTGTGTGTGTGTGTGTGTGTGTGTGTGTGTGTGTGTGTGTGTGTGTGTGTGTGTGTGTGTGTGTGTGTGTGTGTGAGTCACTTTTCATATAGCCTCTGTGTATTCATTGGAGAATCCATCATTGGCTTGACGTGGGCGGCTTCTGCTTTTAGTGTGTGTGTGTGTGTGTGTGTGTGTGTTTCTCTGTGTGTGTGTGTGTGCTGCTGAATACCCCTGCACATGGCTATAATGAGAGCCAGTCAAGCCCTTGAGTTGACATGTGGAGATGCTTGTAGGGACAGTGTGCTATAAGCCATATTCTCCTGGTATAACCATTGCCCTGAAACATGGCAGTATACTGACTGGCTTCTAATGAGTCTACACAGCCATGTCTCAGGGCCTCTTCTGATTCCTGTTATAGTAATACACCAGTCTTCATCAGATTTATTATGCACTATATTTCATAGAAGCAATATGAATAGGAATGATAGGAATATTATTTAGTGGGATGTGGAGACTATATTACTATTCTAGTCTGTGGTTGAGACAGAGACACTCTCAACTCCTGACTCAGGCTGCAGGCTTGGTGTAGGCCTCTCTCTCTCTCTCTCTCTCTCTCTCTCTCTCTCTCTCTCTCTCTCTCTCTCTCTCTCTCTCTCTCTCCCTCCCTCTCAGTGTATGTGAACGCAAATGTAATTGGGTCGCACAGCGAGGGACGGACCCAACTGTTTCCAGGGCAACAGCCACTGGGGAGCAGCCAACTGAAGACAGAGATCTGCCAGGCAATATGTGGAGGAGGAGGCTCTTCCATGCTTGTAGTTTTACACTGGTGCTTGGGGTTTTACACTGGTGCTTGGGGTTTTACACTGGTGCTTGGGGTTTTACACTGGTGCTTGGGGTTTTACACTGGTGCTTGGGGTTTTACACTGGTGCTTGGGGTTTTACACTGGTGCTTGGATTTTACACTGGTGCTTGGGGTTTTACACTGGTGCTTGGGGTTTTACACTGGTGCTTGGGGTTTTACACTGGTGCTTGGGGTTTTACACTGGTGCTTGGATTTTACACTGGTGCTTGGGGTTTTACACTGGTGCTTGGATTTTACACTGGTGCTTGGGGTTTTACACTGGTGCTTGGATTTTACACTGGTGCTTGGGGTTTTACACTGGTACTTGTGGTTTTACACTGGTGCTTGGGGTTTTACACTGGTGCTTGGGGTTTTACACTGGTACTTGTGGTTTTACACTGGTGCTTTGTGTTTCTGTGCCTGGCCCCAAAAAAGGTCTAGGACCATGGTGTGAGTTAACCAGAGGGAATAAGGCAGCTACATGAGTAACCAGATTAGAATTAGCTCCATGACTGCACAGTAAATAATGTGCTCATATTCTGTCTCTCGTCCTCTGTTAGAGCTCCCACCTGGCGGTGATCGACACGCTGATGATGGTGTACACAGTGGAGACGGTGAGCTTGGAGAAGGTGGTGGCGTGCGTCCTCCAGTACTCCTCCCACCACAACAAAGACACCGACACGCTGTACGACACAGAGGACGCCGTGACCAGCTGGATCAACAAGGTAGACATCTGCATGGCATTCCAATGCACACACACACACACACACAAGTAAGACAATTTACATCTACACCAGCTGGACACCATACATTTTGTTCCCTTTTCACAGTGAGCCAAACTGAGCTTAGCTAAGCCTATCTGTACTGCACTGGTTCTGGATCAATTTCTTCTCCCTCTAAGACAGGGAACCCACTGAAAATCAGTAGGTCTACTGATAAGGGTTCAAGTTCTTTAAAATCCATAAATATTATTTCTAACTATATACTACTAAATGAATTGGGACCGCCTGAGCATGTTGTCCTGCGAGGGGATGGTCTGGCTCTGCAGTGAGACAGTAGAAGGGGGGTGTTAGACTGCGTCCCAAATGGCCCATATAGTGCACTACTTTTGGGTCCTGGTCAACAATAGTGCACTATATGGGGAATAGGGTGCCATTTGGGACTCAGACTTAGTGAAGGGAGACACTCCACCTCCTCATCCGTAAGGACTCAGACTTAGTGAAGGGAGACACTCCACCTCCTCATCCGTAAGGACTCAGACTTAGTGAAGGGAGACACTCCACCTCCTCATCCTCCTCATCCGTAAGGACTCAGCCTTAGTGAAGGGAGACACTCCACCTCCTCATCCTCCTCATCCGTAAGGACTCAGACTTAGTGAAGGGAGACACTCCACCTCCTCATCCGTAAGGACTCAGACTTAGTGAAGGGAGACACTCCACCTCCTCATCCGTAAGGACTCAGACTTAGTGAAGGGAGACACTCCACCTCCTCATCCGTAAGGACTCAGACTTAGTGAAGGGAGACACTCCACCTCCTCATCCGTAAGGACTCAGACTTAGTGAAGGGAGACACTCCACCTCCTCATCCGTAAGGACTCAGACTTAGTGAAGGGAGACACTCCACCTCCTCATCCGTAAGGACTCAGACTTAGTGAAGGGAGACACTCCACCTCCTCATCCGTAAGGACTCAGACTTAGTGAAGGGAGACACTCCACCTCCTCATCCGTAAGGACTCAGACTTAGTGAGTGCTGCTGAACCAGTGAAGGGAGACACTCCACCTCCTCATCCGTAAGGACTCAGACTTAGTGAAGGGAGACACTCCACCTCCTCATCCGTAAGGACTCAGACTTAGTGAAGGGAGACACTCCACCTCCTCATCCGTAAGGACTCAGACTTAGTGAAGGGAGACACTCCACCTCCTCATCCGTAAGGACTCAGACTTAGTGAAGGGAGACACTCCACCTCCTCATCCGTAAGGACTCAGACTTAGTGAAGGGAGACACTCCACCTCCTCATCCGTAAGGACTCAGACTTAGTGAGTGCTGCTGAACCAGTGAAGGGAGACACTCCACCTCCTCATCCGTAAGGACTCAGACTTAGTGAGTGCTGCTGAACCAGTGAAGGGAGACACTCCACCTCCTCATCCGTAAGGACTCAGACTTAGTGAGTGCTGCTGAACCAGTGAAGGGAGACACTCCACCTCCTCATCCGTAAGGACTCAGACTTAGTGAGTGCTGCTGAACCAGTGAAGGGAGACACTCCACCTCCTCATCCGTAAGGACTCAGACTTAGTGAGTGCTGCTGAACCAGTGAAGGGAGACACTCCACCTCCTCATCCGTAAGGACTCAGACTTAGTGAGTGCTGCTGAACCAGTGAAGGGAGACACTCCACCTCCTCATCCGTAAGGACTCAGACTTAGTGAGTGCTGCTGAACCAGTGAAGGGAGACACTCCACCTCCTCATCCGTAAGGACTCAGACTTAGTGAGTGCTGCTGAACCAGTGAAGGGAGACACTCCACCTCCTCATCCGTAAGGACTCAGACTTAGTGAGTGCTGCTGAACCAGTGAAGGGAGACACTCCACCTCCTCATCCGTAAGGACTCAGACTTAGTGAGTGCTGCTGAACCAGTGAAGGGAGACACTCCACCTCCTCATCCGTAAGGACTCAGACTTAGTGAGTGCTGCTGAACCAGTGAAGGGAGACACTCCACCTCCTCATCCGTAAGGACTCAGACTTAGTGAGTGCTGCTGAACCAGTGAAGGGAGACACTCCACCTCCTCATCCGTAAGGACTCAGACTTAGTGAGTGCTGCTGAACCAGTGAAGGGAGACACTCCACCTCCTCATCCGTAAGGACTCAGACTTAGTGAGTGCTGCTGAACCAGTGAAGGGAGACACTCCACCTCCTCATCCGTAAGGACTCAGACTTAGTGAGTGCTGCTGAACCAGTGAAGGGAGACACTCCACCTCCTCATCCGTAAGGACTCAGACTTAGTGAGTGCTGCTGAACCAGTGAAGGGAGACACTCCACCTCCTCATCCGTAAGGACTCAGACTTAGTGAGTGCTGCTGAACCAGTGAAGGGAGACACTCCACCTCCTCATCCGTAAGGACTCAGACTTAGTGAGTGCTGCTGAACCAGTGAAGGGAGACACTCCACCTCCTCATCCGTAAGGCCCAGTATAGGCTGCTGTTTACATTCCTCTGCCAGGGCTGCTGGAGACTCATACACTGAAATACACAGTACACATATAGACACACAAACACATGACATAACACACACACACACGTGACACCTTTCAGGGGAACCATGTGACGTTGACAAACTGTGGGAGTCTCCAGGAAACTCCAATACTCATATCAAGGAAGTTGTTGGAAGGTTTGAAAGGGACTGTGTTTTTGTAAAAAATTCTTAAATTATATTGTTGCTTCACATGGCAGTGAGAAAATAAATACCATAATAGCAGAAATATATATTTTTCGGTTGACATACATTGTTGTAAAACTAGATTTTTATACAGTCTAAGGTGGAAGCCCTCCAATTTACAAGATAGATGTTAAGTTATGAGAACACTGTCTCTCTCTCTCTCTCTCTCTCTCTCTCTCTCTCTCTCTCTCTCTCTCTCTCTCTCTCTCTCTCTCTCTCTCTCTCTCTCTCTCTGTCTCTCTCTCTCTCTGTCTCTCTCTCTCTCTGTCTCTCTCTCTCTCTGTCTCTCTCTCTCTCTGTCTCTCTCTCTGTCTCTCTCTCTGTCTCTCTCTGTCTCTCTCTCTGTCTCTCTCTCTCTCTCTCTATCTGTCTCTCTCTCTGTCTCTCTCTCTGTCTCTCTCTATCTGTCTCTCTCTCTCTCTCTCTTTCTTTCTCTCTCTCTCTCCTTCATTAACCAGGTAAATGAGTATCTGAAAGATATCATCTCTCAGGAGCTGAGGAGAGAGATGCAGAGTGCTGAGCCTGTTGGCAAGCCAGGGGTGAGTACCTCCCTCTCCCTCTCCCTCTACCCGCTCCACTCTCTTTTGATTCTGCTTATTCCTTCATCTACACTGATTGAAGTAGATTTAACCTGTCTCCTCCTCTTCATCTACACTGATTGAAGTGGATTTAACAGGTGACATCAATAAGGGATAATAGCTTTCACCTGGATTCCCCTGGTCCGTCAATGTCATGGAAGAAACATGTTGTTTTAATGTTTTGTACACTCAGTGTATATCAGTCCATATTTGTATTCCTCAATGTTTGTACTGTATGTTACATAGCAGCATTTGTCAAACGCATTGTCAACATGAACAGCATAATATTTCTGTGCAATGCCCTTTCTCAGCCTGATCCCAGATCTGTTAGTGCTGTCCTGCTAACTCCTATGCTAATTGTCTCACCATTGGCACAAACAGCTACTGTCAAGTCCTTTCAACGCTAATTACAAGACAACTTTCATTTAGTCTGGGGTCACGCAGGTCAGCAACTTATCTGGCTACCTATCTAGTACATAGTCTTGCTACATGCAGACTCTAATGCCTCATGACAGGTCGTTGTTTGCGTGTCTGTTGTGCTAGCTGAATCATGCTCTGTCATCACAGGCAGGCTGGTTCAGTATTATGGTCATTCTCTGCTCTGTTGACCTCCTCACTTCTTACCCATCCCCTCCTCTCTCCTCCGCTCCTCTTCCGCTCCTCTCCTCTCCCATCCCCTCCTCTCTCCTCCCCTCCTCTTCCTCTCCTCTCCTCTCCCCTCCCCTCCTCTCATCTCCAAGATGGCGTAATCAGTGTGGACGTGTTTATTTGTTTGTCCTGTCTCATGTCCCGTGTAAATAGTCTGTAATTAGTCTGTCTTTCCATATATTTTATTGTTCCCCATATACTTTTCCTGTAACCCACCTCATCCAACGTGAAACGGATCTAATATCTTTATTTCTTTACTTTTTCATAATTTAACTGAACCTCCGTCAGAAGCTAGCCTGCTAGCCACTGCTAGCGGTCCTCACCACTGCTCTGCCTGCATCAGCCAGCTTTTAGTTCGGACAATATCGGCCAGTCTGCACAGCGCACTACCAACCCAGCGCATATCGGATTCCCTTCCACTTCACCGGATTTCTACTGAAATCACAGGACCTTCACACCGGATCATCACAGCTAGCTGCAATCGAGTGGCTGCTGTTTTTGGCTAACACCATTGTCCATATGCTACCTTGAGCTAGCCTCGAGCTAGGCCCATCTCCCGGCCAGCCGACGTGTACTAGCTAATCTCCCGGGCTACAGTACCTTTGGCAACCTGCCTGGACCTTCTACTGTCGATACGGAGCCTCGCCGAGCCACCACGACTGGTCTGCCGACGTAATTGTCCGACGTGGTCTGAACAGGCTTTTTCCCTGCGACGTCGCCGAAGATCCATCCGCCTGCTAGCTCCGGCCTGCTAGCTCCGGCCTGCTAGCCCCGGCCTGCTAGCCCTCTGAACGCCGTGCCTCCCGCTCGCCTAGTCCAGCGCCCACTGAACTGCTCCCTGGCTCACCTCTTTGCTGCTCATCGGATCCTATGATTACTCGGCTACACAGCTGATGCCTGCAGGACTGTTCCGTTACATGGTACTTCATTCTGTTTAACTGCCAGGCCTCAGGTCCTGTGTGTAGCACATCACATTTTTTTTGACTATGTTTGTTTACTGTGTAACTCTGTGTTGTTATTGTCGCACTGCTTTGCTTTGTCTTGGCCAGGTCGCAGTTGCAAATGAGAACTTGTTCTCAACTGACCTACCTGGTTAAATAAAGGTGAAATCATCATTACCCGTCGTTGTCTTTAACTCTCTTAATTAACTGTTTGTTTTATGCCTCTTTCTTATTTCTTTCTTATTTCAATAATGCTGCTGTTTAGGTTAGCTATTATTATTATTTTATTTCCTTTGTCCCCCCACACATGCGGAGACCTCACCTGGCTTAACTGGTGTCTCCAGAGATGCTACCTCTCATCATTACCCAACACCTAGGTTTACCTCCACTGAACTCACATCCTACCATACCCTTGTCTGTACATTATGCCCTCAATCTATTCCACCACGCCCAGAAATCTGCTCCTTTTATTCTATGTACCCAACGTACTAGACGACCAGTTCTTAAAGCCTTTAGCCGTACCCTTATCCTACTGTTCCTCTGGTGATGTAGAGGTAAACACAGGTCCTGTAGCCCCCAGTACTACACCTATTCCCCAGGCATTCACATTTGTTGACTTCTGTAACCGTAAAAGCCTTGGTTTCATGCATGTTAACATCAGAAGCCTCCTCCCTAAGTTTGATTTATTCACTGCTTTAGCACCCTGATGTCCTAGCCGTGTCTGAATCCTGGCTCAGGAAGGCCACCAAAAATTCTGACATTTCCATCCCCAACTACAATATTTCCCGTCAAGAGAGAACTGCCAAAGGAGGCGGAGTTGCAATCTACTGCAGAGATAACCTGCAGAGTTCTGTCATACTGTCCAGGTCTGTGCCCAAACAGTTTGAGCTTCTACTTTTTAAAATCCACCTTTCTAGAAATAAGTCTCTCACTGTTGCCGCCTGTTACAGACCCCCCTCAGCCCCCAGCTGTGCCCTGGACTCCATATGTGAATTGATTGCCCCCCATCTATCTTCAGAGTTTGTACTGTTAGGTGACTTAAACTGGGATATGCTTAACACCCCGGCTGTCCTTCAATCTAAGATAGATGCCCTCAATCTCACACAAATTATCAAGGAACCTACCAGGTACAACCCTAAATCCGTAAACATTGGTACCATCATAGATATCAACCTGACTAACTTGCCCTCCAAATACACCTCCTCTGTTTTCAACCAGGACCTCAGCGATCACTGCCTTAGTGCCTGTGTCCGTAATGGGTCCGCGGTCAAACGACCACCTCTTATCACTGTCAAACGCTCCCTAAAACACTTTTGCGAGCAGGCCTTTCTAATCGATCTGGCCCAGGTATCCTGGAAGGATATTGACCTCATCCCGTCAGTAGAGGACGCCTGGTTGTTCTTTAAAAGTGCTTTCCTCACCATCCTAAATAAGCATGCCCCTTTCAAAAAACGTAGAACTAAGAACAGATATAGCCCTTGGTTCACCCCAGACTTGACTGCACTTGACCAACACAAAAACATCCTGTGGCGTACTGCATTAGCATCGAATAGCCCCCGCGTTATGCAACTTTTCAGGGAAGACAGTCCAAAAAGTTCTGGGACACTGTAAAGTCCATGGAGAATAAGAGCATCTCCTCCCAGTTGCCCACTGCATTGAGGCTAGGAAACACTGTCACCACCGATAAATTCACGATTATCGAAAATTTCAATAAGGATTTTGCTACGGCTGGCCATGCTTTCCACCTGGCTACCCCTACCCCGGCCAACAGCTCTGTGCCCCCGGCAGCAACCTGCCCAAGCCCCCCCCGCTTCTCCTTCACCCAAATCCAGACAGCTGATGTTCTGAAAGAGCTGCTAAATCTGGACCCCTACAGATCTGCTGGGCTAGACAATCTGGACCCTCTCTTTCTAAAATTATCCGCCAATATTGTTGCAACCCTTATTACTAGCCTGTTCAACCTCTCTTTCGTATCGTCTGAGATCCCTAGAGATTGGAAAGCTGCCGCGGTCATCCCCCTCTTCAAAGGGGGAGACACTCTAGACCCAAACTGTTATAGACCTATATCCTATATCCTATATCTAAAGTCTTCGAAAGCCAAGTTAATAAACAGATCACTGACCACTTCAAATCCCACCCTACCTTGTCTGCTATGCAATCTGGTTTCCGAGCTGGTCATGGGTGCACCTCAGCTACGCTCAAGGTTATAAACGATATCATAACCGCCATCGATAGAAGACAGTACTGTGCAGCCGTCTTCACCGACCTGGCCAAGGCTTTCGACTCTTGTCAATCACCGCATTCTTATTGGCTGACTCAACAGCCTTGGTTTCTCAAGTGACTGCCTTGCCTGGTTCTCCAACTACTTCTCAGACTGAGTTCATAGCATTCTCTATGGGGGTGCCACAGGGTTCAATTCTTGGGCCGACTATTTTCTATATACATCAACGATGTCGCTCTCGCTGCTGGTGACTCTCTGATCCATCTCTATGCAGACGACACCATTCTGTATACATCTGGCCCTTCTTTGGACACTGTATTAACTAACCTTCAACTAACAAGCTTCAATGCCATACAACACTCCTTCCGTGGCCTACAACTGCTCTTAAATGCTAATAAAACTAAATGCATGCTTTTCAATCGAACGCTGCGGGTCTGACTTAGAATACGTGGACACCTACAAATACCTAGGCGTCTGGTTAGACTGTAAACTCATCTTCCGGACTCACATAAACCATCTCCAATCCAAAATTAAATCTAGAATCGGCTTCCTATTTTGCAACAAAGCCTCCTTCACTCATGCTGCCAAACATGCCCTTGTAAAACTGACCATCCTACCGATCCTTGACTTCGGCGATGTCATTTACAAAATAGCCTCCAACACTCTACTCAGCAAATTGGATGTAATCTATCACAGTGCCATCCGTTTTGTTACCAAAGCCCCATATACTACCCACCACTGCGACCTGTATTCTTTCGTTGGCAGGCCCTCACTACATATTCGTCGCCAAACCCACTGGCTCCAGGTCATCTATAAGTCTTTATTAGGTAAATCCCTGCCCTATCGCAACTCGCTGGTCACAATAGCAACACCCACCCGTAGCATGCACTCCAGCAGGTATATTTCACTGGTCACCCCCAAAGCCAACACCTCCTTTGGCCGCCATTCCTTCCAGTTCTCTGCTGCCAATGACTGGAACGAATTGCAAAAATCCTTGAAGCTAGAGGTTCCTATCTCCCTCACTAACTTTAAGCATCAGCTGTCAAAGCTACTTATCGATCACTGCACCTGTATACAGCCCTTCTGTAAATAGCCCATCCTACTACCTCATCCCCATATTTATTTTATTATTTTCACTCATTTTTCACTCCAGTATCTCTATTTGCACATCATCATCTGCACATCTATCATTCCAGTGTTAATTCTAATTTGTAATTTATTTCACCACTATGGCCTATTTATTGTCCTACCTTCCTAATCTTACTACATTTGCACTCTGTATATAGATTCTCTATTGTGTTATTGACTGTACGTTTGTTTATTCTCATGTGTAACTCTGTGTTGTTTTTTGTCTCACTGCTTTGCTTTGTCTTGGCCAGGTCTCAGTTGTAAATGAAAACTTGTTCTCAACTGGCCTACCTGGTTAAATAAAGGTGGAATAAAACCTACCTGGTTAAATAAAGGTGGAATAAAACCTACCTGGTTAAATAAAGGTGGAATAAAACCTACCTGGTTAAATAAAGGTGCAATAAAAAAATAAGTAAAACAATTCTCCCCCATCCTCCCCTCCTCTCATCTCCCCCATCCCCTCCTCTCCCCTCCCCTCCCCTCGTCTCCCCCATCCCATCCCCTCCTCTCGTCTCCCCATCCCCTCCTCTCCCCTCCCCTCCCATCCCCTCCTCTCGTCTCCCCATCCCCTCCTCTCCTCTCCCCTCCCATCCCCTCCTCTCCTCTCCCCTCCCCTCCCCTCGTCTCCCCCATCCCCTCCTCTCGTCTCCCCATCCCCTCCTCTCCCCTCCCCTCCCATCCCCTCCTCTCGTCTCCCCATCCCCTCCTCTCCTCTCCCCTCCCCTCCCCTCCTCTCATCTCGTCTCCCCATCCCCTCCCCTCCCCTCCCCTCCCCTTACCCATGAAATCGTTGCGAGCATATAGTGTAACTTTGTGTCTGTTCATACTGGGTCTGGGCTGCCATTCAGAGGAGGGGTAAGTATGACACAACACCTTAAGTGAACCTGCTCTTAGGAGAGAAGTTACATATGATAAGGAGCCTTGAGAAAAACCTTGCATAGTTCCCAGGAGGCAATGCCACTGCGGCAAAGCAGGTGTCCCATGCCAGAGCGGACGTGTATGTGCCTGCAGAGACCTGGCATGAAGTGCTGCCTGACAGGCTGTCGGGCTGGGACACACCGCTGGCTGTGTGTGTGTGTGTGTGTGTGTGTGTGTGTGTGTGTGTGTGTGTGTGTGTGTGTGTGTGTGTGTGTGTGTGTGTGTGTGTGTGTGTGTGTGTGTGTGTGTGGCAGGTATAATATTCAACTAAACGTCTCAGAGTATGGGAAGTGATGCACCAGATTTAGCTGACAGCTCATTTATATCAGCATAGTGTGCATGAATATGAGCGTATGCGTGTGTGTTCTCCACTCCACCCGTCCCTTAGGCTGAACTAGCTGCACGCTACTGTGTTGCTGTTTGATGCTGATGTGAGCCGTCAGTGGACAGAGGCAGTCTACTGCTCCCCCAAATGCCGGAACTGAACAACATAACAGGGTGAGGGACAGGAATTACCAGTGGCAGGGATAGTGAGTGGGACAGTGATTAAGGGATAGTGATTAAGGGATAGTGATTAAGGGATAGTGATTAAGGGATAGTGAGTGGGACAGTGATTAAGGGATAGTGATTAAGGGATAGTGATTAAGGGATAGTGATTAAGGGATAGTGAGTGGGACAGTGATAAAGGGATAGTGATTAAGGGATAGTGAGTGGGACAGTGATAAAGGGATAGTGATTAAGGGATAGTGAGTGGGACAGTGATTAAGGGATAGTGAGTGGGACAGTGATAAAGGGATAGTGATTAAGGGATAGTGAGTGGGACAGTGATTAAGGGATAGTGAGTAGGACAGTGATTAAGGGATAGTGATTAAGGGATAGTGAGTGGGACAGTGATTAAGGGATAGTGAGTGGGACAGTGATAAAGGGATAGTGATTAAGGGACAGTGATTAAGGGATAGTGATTAAGGGATAGTGAGTGGGACAGTGATAGAGGGATAGTGATTAAGGGATAGTGAGTGGGACAGTGATAAAGGGATAGTGAGTGGGACAGTGATTAAGGGATAGTGATTAAGGGATAGTGAGTGGGATAGTGATTAAGGGATAGTGATTAAGGGATAGTGAGTGGGACAGTGATTAAGGGACAGTGATTAAGGGATAGTGATAAAGGGACAGTGATTAATAGATAGTGATAAAGGGACAGTGATTAATAGATAGTGATAAAGGGACAGTGATTAAGGGACAGTGATTAATAGATAGTGATAAAGGGACAGTGATTAAGGTAGGAACCAAGAGTTTGATATCAGACCATTTTTACATGATTATTTAACATTGATTTGTCTTGCCATCCAGGTCTCCACCATTTTCTACATACATTGCTGTGAAAAAGTATTTGCCCCCTTTCAGATTTTCTTTACTTTTGCATATTCTTTATACTAAATGTTATCAGATCTTCAACCAAAACCTAATATTAGATTATAGGAACCTGAGTCTACAAATAACACAATAATTACATACTTATTTCATAAACAAAGTTATGCAACACAAAAGTAACTGCCCCGTTACACTTAATTAACTGGTTGTACCACTTTTAGCTGCAGTGACTCCAACCAAACACTTCCTGTAGTTGTTGATCAGTCTCTCTCTTAGCTGTGGAGGAATGTTGTAGAACTGCTTTAACTCAGAGACATGAACTGCCACAACATCTCAATTGGCGTTAGGCCTGGACTTTGACTTGACTGTTCCAAAACTTAAAATGTGTTGCCTTTTAGCCTTTTTCATGTCAACTTGATTATGTGTTTTGGATCATTGTCTTGCTGCATGACCCAGCTGTGTTTCCATTTCAGCTCACAGACGGATGGCCTGAAATTCTCCTGTAGAATTCTTTGATACAGAGCAGAATTTATGGTTCCTATTAAGGCAAGTCGTCCAGGTCCTGAGTCAGCAAAGCATCCCTAAAGCATCACACCACCACCACCATGCTTGACCGTTGGTATGAGGTTCTTACTGTGGAATGCAGTGCTTGGTTTTCGCCAGACATAATGGGTACTATGTCGTCCAAAAAGTTATATCTTATGTCCATAGAACATTCTTCCAAGAGACTTGAGTCAACTTTTTGGACGAGATGCGTTGCATTATGTCTGGCGAAAACCAAGCACTGCATTCCACAGTAAGAACCTTATACCAACGGTCAAGCATGGTGGTGGTGGTGTGATGCGTTAGGGATGCTTTGCTGCCTCAGGACCTGGACGACTTGCCTTAATAGAAGGACAAGAGCATTACTGGTGTTGGGTGATTAAGCCTGGCTCGCAGTCAGCGTTCCAGTTCATCCCAAAGGTGTTCGATGGGGTTGAGGTCAGGGCTCTGTGCAGGCCAGTCAAGTTCTTCAACACAAGTTGGAGGCTTGCAAGCCGAAGAACACCATCCCAACCGTGAAGCACGGGGGGTGGCAGCTTCATGTTGTGGGGGTGCTTTGCTGCAGGAGGGACTGGTGCACTTCACAAAATAGATGGCATCATGAGGAAGGAAAATTATGTGGATATATTGAATCAACATCTCAAGACATCAGTCAGGAAGTTAAAGCTTGTTCACTAATGGGTCTTCCAAATGGACAATGACCCCAAGGATACTTCCAAAGTTGTGGCAAAACGGCTTAAGGACAATAAAGTCAAGGTATTGGAGTGGCCATCACAAAGCCCTGACCTCAATCCTTTAGAGAATGTGTGGGCAGAACTGAAAAAACGTGTGGGAGAAAGGAAGCCTACAGTACTATGTATTTGGCTAAGGTGTATGTAAACTTTCGACTTCAACTGTACATACACATCAATTACACAATACAAAACCCGAAAAGCAAAACACAATCATATGAAGCAAACACATTCTTCAGTTAAAAGGCCCACATTCTCTCTGTCTCTCTCTCTCCTCTCTCCTTCTCACTGTATCTCTCCGCCTCCACCCGGCACTGTGACCTAGATGCTAGCTCCAGGCACTCCCAAATCTGTCACGCTCTTTGAATCACAGATTTCGTTGAGGGACGTGTACCCTCCACGGACAGATGTGCTGCAGTCATCGGAACAAAGAAGAGCTGAGTGGGGCGACCCAGGTTTTATTTTAAGCTGCAGCACAGTACACTGCGAAACACAATAAACACTTGTGGTCAACGTGGAGTCAAAGGCAATGGCAGGGCAGAGAAGTAAAACTAAGTTGCAAATCTGGAATGAATTGAACATGTCTGGTTGGAGAGGATGTGAGTTTTCATAGAGGGAGGACACTGTCAGGACAGCGAGTTGATTGATGTGGTGGTGGATGGGTGGGATTGGTGCTAAGGCTAAGCGCTTTTTAGGGGGTTTTAGTGGTGGTCTTGGCTGCCCTGTCTTTTAGCTGTCCTGTAGCGTTCCCTGCCATGGTACCACAACCTAGGACATTGCTGGGACATGCCTACTGGCACTCCATAACCACCACCAACCCCCCTTCCCACACACACTCCCCAGACTCCCCCTGCCAAATGTCCAGCTGGTGTTTATTCTGCTGTGTCATGTAAGGGTAGCAGTATGTTGTGGGACATGTATTCTGCTGTGTCATGTAAGGGTAGCAGTATGTTGTGGGACATGTATTCTGCTGTGTCATGTAAGGGTATGTTGTGGGACATTTGTACCTGGAGAGGTGAAGGAATACCTGCTAGCCAAATGTTATTATGGTTTCAACAGCTCAGTTGGTTCCAGCATGATGCTTGCAATACCAGAGTTGTGGGTTTGATACATTATCTCTTTGGATAAAGGTGTACAAAGTTATCAGTAGTCCTCATGCTCTGCCACGATGTGTCGCTCCTACTCTCACTGTCTTTCTAAACCTTTAGGATCATAGATACTTTGTTCAAAAAAGAGAAAATGTAGACAAAATAGTTTGACATCATAAATACTGATTAGTGTTTGACAAGTAACACGGCCAGACCTCGGCTTGGATGTAGTGTAGTTGAACACATTCTCCAGCCAATACTATGAAAGATCAGCGTGATCAATCGATTATACCTTCTAATCATCTACTTTATGAAGTGAGACACATACCGTTGAAGTCTGAAGTTTACATACACTTATGTTGAAGTCATTAAAACTCATTTTTCAACCACTCCACAGATTTCATGTTAACAAACTATAGTTTTGGCAAGTCGGTTAAGACATCTACTTTGTGCATGACACAAGTAACTCTTCCAACAATTGTTTACAGACAGATTATTTAACTTATAATTCACTATATCACAATTCCAGTGGGTCAGAAGTTTACATACACTAAGTTGACTGTGCCTTTAAACAGCTTGGAAAATTCCAGAAAATGATGTCATGGCTTTAGAAGCTTCTGATAGGCTAATTGACATAATTTGAGTCAATTGGAGGTGTACCTGTGGATGTATTTCAAGGCCTACCTTCAAACCCAGTGCCTCTTTGCTCGACACCATGGGAAAATCAAAAGAAATCAGCCAAGACCTCAGAAAAATAATTGTAGACCTCCACAAGTCTGGTTCATCCTTGGGAGCAATTTCCAAACGCCTGAAGGTACCACGTTCATCTGTACAAACAATAGTATGCAAGTATAAACACCATGGGACCACGTAGCCGTCATACCGCTCAGGAAGGAGACTCGTTCTGTCTCCTAGAGATGGTGCGAAAAGTGCAAATCAATCCCAGAACAACAGCAAAGGACCTTGTGAAGATGCTGGAGGAAACAGGTACAAAAGTATCTATTACCACAGTAAAACGAGTCCTATATCGACATAACCTGAAAGGCCGCTCAGCAAGGAAGAAGCCACTGCTCCAAAACCGCCATAAAAAAGCCAGACTACGGTTTGCAACTGCACATGGGGACAGAGATCGTACTTTTTAGAGAAATGTCCTCTGGTCTGATGAAACAAAAATAGAACTGTTTGGCCATAATGACCATTGTTATGTTTGGAGGAAAAAGGGTGAGGCTTGCAAGCCGAAGAACACCATCCCAACCGTGAAGCACGGGGGTGGCAGCATCATGTTGTGGGGGTGCTTTGCTGCAGGAGGGACTGGTGCACTTCACAAAATAGATGGCATCATGAGGAAGGAAAATTATGTGGATATATTGAAGCAACATCTCAAGACATCAGTCAGGAAGTTAAATCTTGGTCGCAAATGGGTCTTCCAAATGGACAATGACCCCAAGCATACTTCCAAAGTTGTAGCAAAATGGCTTAAGGACAACAAAGTCAAGGTATTGGAGTGGCCATCACAAAGCCCTGACCTCAATCCTATAGAAAATGTGTGGGCAGAACTGAAAGACCGTGTGCGAGCAAGGAGGCCTACAAACCTGACTCAGTTACACCAGTTCTGTCAGGAGGAATGGGCCAACATTCACCCAACATATTGTGGGAAGCTTGTGGAAGGCTACCCGAAATGTTTGACCCAAGTTAAACAATTTAAAGGCAATGCTACCAAATACTAATTGAGTGTATGTAAACTTCTGACCCACTGGGAATGTGATGAAAGAAATAAAAGCTGAAATAAATCATTCTCTCTACTATTATTCTGACATTTCACATTCTTAAAATAAAGTGGTGATCCTAGCTGACCTAAGACAGGGACTTTTTACTAGGATTAAATGTCAGGAATTGTGAAAAACTGAGTTTAAATGTATTTGGCTAAGGTGTATGTAAACTAAAGACTTGTATCTCTTATTGTGAGCCTTTGAGGTGTCTGTGAATGACTCACATTAGCATTCAAAGAAAGTGCTATTCAATCAGCCGGGACTGACCTTTTCATCATCCTGGAACTGCGACATTCAAAATGTGCTGTAGCTTAGTTGTTTTGCTACCATTGACGGTTGGTGTTTGAAGAAAGTAGTTGCCACCAAATAGAAGTGGTGCTTACAAAAGTGTATTTGATGTATCCTTGAAAGTGTGTGAGAAACATGTCATGTTTTTTTGTACACATTTTGAAGGAAACTCAGTCAGTGCTTATTGCCAATGTAATGTAATACAGGGTTTAGCTTAGCTTGCTTGTCTCAAACCTTTAGAAACAGACAGAAAAAGGGCCAATGAAGGCAGCACAAAGCAAGTACAAATACACAAACATGTTGTTTTCTTCCACTGGGAGAACCAATCACAATTTAGGCTTCACAACCAATCCCCCTGGTTGCTGCTGTGAGTGCTGTCACTCTACTAGCTGTCTCAGGAAAGAATCCTCTCTTTGAAATCTTAGCCAGCAAAAAAGACCCAAAGTCTAATGCTGACTGGATTGTTCCTCTCTTCTTGTCCGTTTGTTTGTCTCTCTCTCTCTCTCTGTCTCTCTCTCTCTCTCTCTCTCTCTCTCTCTCTCTCTCTCTCTCTCTCTCTCTGTCTCTGTCTCTGTCTCTGTCTCTGTCTCTCTCTCTCTCTCTCTCTCTGTCTCTCTCTCTCTGTCTCTCTCTCTCTCTCTCTCTCTGTCTCTCTCTGTCTCTCTCTCCTCTCTCTCTCTCTCTCTCTCTCTGTCTCTCTCTCTGTGTCTCTCTGTCTCTCTCTCTCCTCTCTCTCTGTCTCTCTCTCTCTCTCTCTCCTCTCTCTCTCTCTCTCTCTCTCTCTCTCTCTGTTTTGGCTCCTGAAGTCTCCGACCAAATGGTACATGAAACTGGTGCCTGTAAGTCAGCTGACCAGCGCTACACTTATATATATCCCTCTTCCATCTGTCCGTTTCCATAGTGAATGTCGCTCACCGCCATCGCCATAGTGTCTCCATGGTGACTGTCCCCATAGTAAATGTCATCATTCCACAAGTGAACGTCATCATGTGATTGCATTGGTGTCGCTTTTTTGTGCCTCAGTTTCCCTGAATAGAATGACATTAGTCCCTGCATGATATAATATCATCATTGTTTATCTCCAATGAGAGATGGACTCCATCGATATATGGTAATCTCCAATCCCACATGTCTGCCTCTGTCAGTGTATTTCTTTGTCTGTCCATTTGTGTATGAATCTCCCTTGCCACATCTCTCTCTCTGCCCAGACCCATTGTCTGTCTGTCTTCCCCATGGTGCTCCAGGCTCGCTACAGGAAGGAGCAGGCGGTGGCCCAGCAGGTGCCCTGGATCCCCCCTGTGGACAACTTGCTGAAGGACACCACTGACGGCTGCGCTCTGGCCGCTCTGCTGCACTTCTACTGCCCACAGCTAGTCAGACTGGAAGGTACACTAACTAGACAGTGCTAAACTGTCTTCTGACCATGGGGATGGGGGATGTGTGTGTCTGTGGTTCCCTATCAACACATTACCCTATCGAGAGGCCTATAGCTGTCTGAGGTATTCCATCACTTAGTCTGGAGGTGTTAAGGGCTCTCCCCTGGCTAGCCTTTCATGTCCCATCAACCTCATAATCAACTCACCCTTAATCTCATCAACCATTAACCCACTGATGAAGTGGATGGGATTTGATCTGGACACACACACACGGCTCCAAATTCAGAGTGATGCTTGATTTAAAGGCACTACATAAGATTCTGTTTTCGCATCAAAACGGCTTGAGTACCTTCTGGAAAACATCCAGTATCCTGATCCCTAATTGGTCAATCCCAGACAAAGAAGGTACAAATACCTTACAGACACCTCCAGCCCCCTTACTCCTAATGGACATTCACTTCCTGATTCACTTCTAAGGGATTTGTGAAGCACTTGTCTATCAGACCCCATTTAACCACCTTTGCCAACGATGTGTCCTTGTGGCCTGTCTCTGTCAGATATCTGCCTTAAGGAGAGCATGTCGCTGGTGGACAGGCTGTACAACCTTCAGCTGGTGCAGGAGTTCTGTCAGGAGCACCTCAATCACTGCTGCCACTTCAGTCTGGAGGACATGGTCTACGCCTCCTCTTCAGTCAAAGTAAGTCCACAAGGCAAAGTTACAGCTTTTAAATGTGTTTTGAAAGAATCTCTGAGGTACACATTTATATCCTTTTCACACAATTGTGTCTATACTGTACAGTGTTGGCTGGGATATTTCCTTTTCACATGGTCTCTTCCCGCCCCGTTCCAGCAACTAGGTTACATGTGTAACCACACCAGCCCAGCCGGTATTACTGCACAGTTCAGCCAAATACAATAATCCATTTTGGAAGGAAGATGGTTCAAAGAGCTAAGGACAATAGGTAAAGCTTGGCAGCTACAGTGTACAGTGGTTCCACCCAGCATCACCGCTTCATTGATCCAGAGCACTCATTATGCATGTGGGTCCCAAGGTTTTTATATGACCAATCATATCAAGTGGTTCCAATGACAAATTTGACGCTATGGGACACATAGCTGGTTACTTTGTAAAGCAAAGATGGCTGACAAAAACATTACAAATGTAATTAATTATAACGTCATAACGAGTAAAGCAAAAAATATTCAAACAGTTTTAAAACATAAAATATAAATCTTGTAAAGAAACAGGCAGGGAGCAGGTTTCAAACCGTCAACCATCGGACCCGAAGCCCAGCGCTCTATCGACCGTGCCATGAAGGTCTGATGTACTGTCTGCATATTAACAGTAGAATATCCGGGACTCAACGAGTAGCCGACCAATAGAACCAGTATAATAAATCAGTTTAATACACACAATCACAAAGACGTCCATAAATATTTTGTTTAGGAAGGTCATAAAAAACGAAACTAAGACAATTTTCGTTCAAAATAACAGAAAAGCATGTTTTAAGATGTATTTCTCTGTGCTCTAGTAGCTGAGGCTATGGTTTTATTTAACCTTTAATTGCTTCATGTCAACAAAATGAATTAACTTGTTATGCTCTTTCAGATAGTGTATAGCAATCCAAACGTCTGGCCTGCATGGACATCTGTACTGTAGGATTATTAGGGAAAGAAAGCAAGCTCCAACAAGCTTCATAAAGACGCCCTCAAAGATGCCCTCTGGTGGTTTCAACGAGCATTAACGGCAAAAATGTCCGACAGTAAAATACTATGCTATTCCATACCGCAGCATCTTGCAAGCCATGCTGCAGTATGATGCAACTTTTTAAACGAGCAACCGCTGTATGCAGCGTTGCCAGAGTTGGTGAGTCATGTATATTCATATTATGTAATACAGCTGGAGAAAGCCTGGTGGAAAATGGGATCTGTCTGAAATAGATCCTGTAAACTCTCTATCCTCACAAACCACATATCTGGTTTGTTTGTGCTAGATGTGTCTGGTTTTTCTGTCACTCTCTCTTTTGTCTCTACTTCTCTCTGTTTCCTCTCTCTCTCCTTCATTCCTCTCTTTATATAACTTTCTCTCCTCTCTCTCTCTATTATATGGTATGTATTGTATTCATGTGCAGTATGGATGAACACATAACACTTGGCTTGTGTCTTTGTGTTAGGGCTCCGAGGCTGGGAATAGTGGGTGTTGGTCACGTGTGTTGTTGCCAATGTATTGGGACAGTCATAGAAATGGTTTGGAAACAAACAGCTTTGCATTCCATAAAATCAGTCTACCTGAACAGAGCAATACTCAACCATGAGGCATCAAAGCCAAAGGAACTTAATATTATTAATAAATGCTATAGATGGAAGGAAAGCAGTGTGGAAACCTACCAAAAAACGATTAGGCAACAACAAATTCAATATCTTTTAGACAACTTCCAGGACAAAACATTTCACTGTAATAGTGAAGGTGTAAACTTGGCAGTAGAAAACCTCAACAGTATATTTGACCTTTCAGCTTTTAAAGCAGACACCCTAAGAAAATGAACAACAATGGCAAATGGTTTGATGAAGAATGCAAAAACCTAAGAAAGAAACTGAGAAACCTGTCCAACCGAAAACATAGAGACCCAGAAAACCTGAGCCTACGCCTTCACTATGGTGAATCATTAAAACAATACAGAAATACACCTTCACTATGGTGAATCACTAAAACAATACAGAAATACACCTTCACTATGGTGAATCACTAAAACAATACAGAAATACACCTTCACTATGGTGAATCACTAAAACAATACAGAAATACACCTTCACTATGGTGAATCACTAAAACAATACAGAAATACACCTTCACTATGGTGAATCACTAAACCAATACAGAAATACACCTTCACTATGGTGAATCACTGAAACAATACAGAAATACACCTTCACTATGGTGAATCACTGAAACAATACAGAAATACACTACGGAAAAAGAAGGAACAGCACGTCAGAAACCAGCTCAATGTAATTGAAGAATCCATAGAATCTAACCACTTCTGTGAAAATTGGAAAACACTAAACAAACACCAACATGAATAGTTATCTATCCAAAACGTAGAGGGGTGGATAAACCACTTCTCCAATCTGTTTGGCTCTATAACAAAGAACAAATAGCAAATAAATATACATGATCAATTACAAATCCTAGAACCACTGGATTCTCCAATTACATTGAATGAACTACAGGACAAAATACAAACCCTCCAACCCAAAAAGGCCTGTGGTGTTGATGGTATCCTACATGAAATGATAAAATATACAGACAACAAATTCCAATTGGCTATACTTAAACTCTTTAACATCATCCTCAGATCTGGCATCTTCCCCAATATTTGGAACCAAGGACTGATCACCCCAATCCAGAAAAGTGGAGACAAATTTGACCCAATATCTACTGCGGGAAATGCGTCAACAGCGGCCTTGAGAAAATCATCTGCATTATCATTAACAGCAGACTTGTACATTTCCTCAGTGAAAACAATATACTGAGCAAATGTCAATTTATTTTTACCAAACTACCGTATGACAGACCACGTATTCACCCTGCACACCCTAACTGACAAACAAACAAACTATCACGTATAAGGTAAGACCCAGATGCAGACATTGTCGAAGTAAGAACAGTTTATTAAATCGAACCGGGGAAGGCAAAAGACAGGTCAAGGACAGGCAGAGGTCAGTAATCCAGATAGGTGGGGCAGAGGTACAGGATGGCAGGCAGGCTCGGGGTCAGAACAGGCAGAATGGTCAATACCGGGAAAACTAGAAAACAGGAAGTATAGAAAAGACAGGAGCAGAGGGAAACCGCTGGTAGACTCGATGAAACAAAACCAACTGGTAACAGACCAACAGAGAACACAAGTATAAATACACTGGAGATAATGAGGAAGATGGAGACACCTGGAGGAGGGTGGAGACAATCACAAAGACAGGTGAAACAGATCAGGATGTGACAGTACCCCCCCCTCTAGGGGCGCCACTTGGGGTCTTACCTGGGCGCATACCTGGCTGACCGGGTGCCGGCGTCGGAACTCAGAGATAAGGTCTTGGTCCAGGATGTCCCTAGCAGGAACCCAGCACCTCTCCTCCGGCCAATAACCCTCCCAGTCAACCAGGTATGGGAATCCCCTGCCCCGAGGTCGAACCTTAAGGAGATACCTCACTGTGTAAGCCAGTTGCCCGTCGATGAGCCGGGGAAGAGGGGTAGGCCTGGAAACAGGAGACAAAGGGCTGTGAGACATGGGTTTGATTCTAGACACATGAAAGGTGGGATGTATACGAGCCATACCTTCTGCCCGGGACGATACTGGGGAGCCGGGGTCCGGTGGCTTGTCGTCGATACCTGGAGGTGGTCTTAAGAAGGGCCGACCAGGCTTTCTTCCAGGTACGACGACAGCGGCGGACAAACATCTGATCCGAAGGTACGCCAACCTCTTCCTCTTGCTCAGGGAAGAGTGGGGGCTGATAGCTCAGGGAACACTCAAAGGGCGAGAGACACGTGGCAGAGCAAGGAAGGGTGTTGCGGGCGTACTCGACCCACATCAGTTGCTGGCTCCAGGTGGTGGGGTTTGCGGAGAGCAGGCAGTGAAGAGTCGTCTCCAGGTCTTGGTTGGCTCGCTCCGACTGGGGGTGGAACCCGGAGGACAGACTGGTCGACAACCCAATGAGCGTGCAGAACGCCTTCCAGAACCGGGACAAGAACTGAGGACCCCGGTCCATGGATCCGGGAGACGTGCTGCACCATAAGCTGGGCCGTCTCCATGGCCGAAGGTAACTTGGGGAGAGGAATGAAGTGGCGGCTTTGGAAAACCAGTCAACCACTGTCAGGATGGCAGTGTTGCCCTTAGACAGGGGAAGACCCGTGACGAAGTCCAGGGATATGTGGGACCAGGGACGGTGAGGTTAAAGAAGACCAGCCGGAGCTTGCCGAGGAGTCTTGTTCTGAGCACCGACCGTGCAGGGGCGACGAAACGCGGCGACATCCGGGACCATGGAAGGCCCCCCCACAGGGTTCGGCTGGGACCACTGCACCTCCCTATACTCCAGCTGAGTGCCGTCGCCCGGCACGAGGTAGGAAGGATGGTCTCGGGCTCCGGGGTGATAGCCGTGGGGCTATAGCGGGGAGACAGTGCATCCGGCTTGACGTTCTTGGATCCCGGCCGGTAAAATCTCGCTTGCTTGGAGTTGAGGCGCTGGGAGGTGCGGAGATACTCCAGGTTTTTGTGGTCGGTCCACACTTTAAACGGATGTTCCGCCCCCTCCAGCCAGTGCCTCCATTCCTCCAATGCCATCTTCACCCCGAGAAGCTCCCGATTCCCCACATCGTAGTTCCTCTCCGTGGCGTTGAGGTGGTGGGAGAAGAAGGCGCAGGGATGTAGCTTAAGGTCCAGGGCGGAACGTTGGGACAGGACAGCCCCCACTCCGATATGCGAAGCATCGGCCTCCACCACGAACTGACGGGAAGTGTCAGGATGAACCAAGATGGGAACAGTGGTGCAGCGATGTTTGACGTCTCGGAACACCCGGTCAGCGGCAGGGGACCACGTGAACGGAAGAGGTGAGTGCTGACAGGGGGGTAGCCAGTGTGCTGTAACTCCGGATGAAGCGGCGATAGAAGTTGGCGAACCCCAGGAAATGTTGCAGCTGTACTCTGGACGTAGGTGTACTCTCTCACCGCTCTCACCTTCCCGGGATGCATCTGGACACTCCCAGCATAGATGATGTAACCCAGAAAGGGGATGGTGGAGCACGTGTTCTTGGGGGGAGCAGGGTCTTGTCCTCCTTCTCCACGAAGAAGAACCCTGCACCGGCAGGAGAGGAAAAAGGGCGGATAAATCCTGCAGCTAGGGAATCCCCAATTGTGACGAAGAACGGATACAGAAATCATACAAAGGTACATTGTGCTCTCATTGAACAGACATCCAGATTTACATGGTGCCAAATATCTGTCTCTATATCATTTACTGCTTGATTATACAGAAATACTAATGCAACACAGACACTAGGTCTTTTCCTTAATTTATGAAGTCTAGAGATTGGGTCTCCCTGCACCGACAGACAACCCAACTTTCACACAGACACTAGGTAATAAATGGAATGCAGTGTTTAGGGTTTCACCAAGCCATCGTAACTCAACTGTCAGCGTTTAATCTCAGAGGCTTCTCTCTCTTCACACAGACACATAAGACTTCTAAGAACCCTATTTTGTTGCCTCTAAGAAAAAACAGACAGTGTGATTTTTTTTTTATATATAGGAATACATTCTAATATAAAAGTAATGTGATTAACATAATGTTGTAGTTCTACGACAATACGTTGAACAGGTGAACAACATTATCGCAGACTTTGACCGGCGCTTTCAAGACTTGGAACCTGTGGCAACATTTATGTGCTTTCCGTTTGATGTTGATGTTGACGAAATTGCAACAAAAATGTCATAATTGTTTCACATGGAGACATCAGCCGTCGAGAGTGAAATATTTACTCTGCAAAGCGACCTCCAAATCAAATCCAGGGCATCGGGACACTTTTGGAACCTTATCGTTGGGGGGGGGGGGGGGAATATCCAAACATGAGAAATGTTAATGTACTTGACAGCATTTTTTGGATTTACCTACCTTTGCGAGTCCGCATTTTCAGACATGAAGATCATCAAGTCAAAATACCGGTGCACCTGGACACCTGTTGGAGTCTAGCTAGCAATCTGAAGCTTCAACCCAGTCTATGCATGCTTGCTGACAGCATGAAGTTCAAATCATCCAATCAATAAGGTGTAATGTTATATAATATTGGCTTGGGGAGGGTAGACCGTGTTACGAAGAGGGTGGAAAAAGTAGATCCTATGTAACTAAAGTCTGGGCACCCCTGCCCTAGAGCACACAAAAAACGATACATACCTGGGCCTAAACATCAGGTAACTTCCACAAAGCTGTGAACCATCTGAGAGACAAGGCAAGAAAGGCCTTCTATGCCATCAAAAGGAACATACAATTCAACATAACAATTAGGATCTGGCTAAAAATACTTGAATCAGTAATAGAACCCATTGCCCTTTATGGTTATGAGGAATTGAGACTCTGCATGCAGGATTCCTCTGAGTACAACGTAAAATGCCAAATGATGCATGCAGAGCAGAATTAGGCCGATACCCACTAATTATCAAAATCCAGGAAAGAGCCGTTAAATTCTACAACCACCTAAAAGGAAGCGATTCTCAAACCTTCCATAACAAAGCCATCACCTACAGAGAGATGAACCTGGAGAAGAGTCCCCTAATCAAGCTGGTCCTGGGGATCTGTTCACAAACACAACCAGACCCATAGAGCCCCAGGACAACAACACAATTAGACCCAACCACATCATGAGAAAACAAAAAGAGAATTACTTGACACATTGGAAAGAATTAACAATGTGTCCCACAGTGGCAGAATACCTGACCACTGTGGCTGACCCAAAATTAAGGAAATGTTTGACTATGTAGAGACTCTGAGCATAGCCTTGCTATTGAGAAAGGTCGCTGTAGGCAGACCTGGCTCTCAAGAGAAGACAGTGCCCGTATTTCTCTCAGATTACACAGACTCACAAAGAATTTGAAATGCTGATAAACTCCCATAGATATTGGGTGAAATACCACAGTGTTCACAGCAGCAAGAAGAACAGACAACATTGTAAATACAATCCATATTGATTTATTGTGTACTTTTTGCACATCGCTACAGCACCGTATATACACACACAATATGACATTTGAAATGTCTTTATTATTTTGGAACTTGTGTGAGTGTAATATTGTTAATTTGACTTTTGTTTATCTATTCCACTTGCTTTGGAAATGTTAACATGCAGTATGTTTCCCATGGAGAGAGGGAGAGAGGGAGGGAAAATACGGCCCTCAGACACACAGGTCTCTGGTCTAATCAGCCCATTGGCTAATGTAAAGTGATTAATGACATCATAGCCTATGTGTGGGCACCCACTGAGTGGGGCGGGGTTGCCAGTGTGATCCCTGATAAACAGATTATCCGTCAGCTTTGTTTGCAGTCAGCACCAATGAGCTCTCATCTCAGACATGGAGTAACACGCTGCAATCTCCAAACCTGGCAACCCGCCAGAGAACAGTAAGTGACAGTAAAATCGGACAATCTGGCAACTGGGCGAGGTAATATCAGGCGACAGGGTTGCGGTGTTGTGAGTAGGACATCAGTAGAAGCTTCAGAACAGAATGGATGTTAGGAGAGAGAACGCTCACGATGTAATGTGAGAGGAAGCAGGTAGACAGGCAGATGGAGGGAGAGCCATCTGGGCTAGGGACGACCAGTCCTCTTTTATCTATCGTTTCTCTATCGGACTGGGACTGGGACAGTCCTGCTGCAGCAGAACAGACCTAGAGGAGGTAGGCTACTGTAGCTCACTGCAATAGAAATTGTAGCCTGGTATACCACACATGTTTGTGCTGTCTTGCAATCTGGTGTTGGTAAAACAGGAGTTGGCAAAACAACATTACCAGATTTGCGACCAGGCTATAAAAATGGTGCAGCATGAAGAAATGGTTCTGATTGTTTGCTGTATGTTATAGTGTTGGAGTGACAGGGTTAAAGATGGTGGAGATTCTGTTGACATGTAGCTATTTATTATTTTGAATGATTGAACTTGTTTTACATTTGATTGATCATAGTTATTGTGATAATTTACTGTAGTTCAGTTGCTACAGAGTTTAACATTGAATAATTGTGTTTGTCAGTGTTCAGGCTGGATGGTTGTTTGTCAGTGTTTTGGCTACTGTTTGGTCTGTCATTCTAATGTCCTGTCTGTTATGACATAACTCCCTGGAAGATGAGCAAAGATGATTCCTGTGCGCTGGTTCTGCATCACTGTTTATTTGAATTGCAGAGATTATTGGCTTTGTAACAATAGAATGGGCGGTGCTCTGATACGGACACGTGCCATGCTCTGCATGACCAAAAACTGCTCACGGTAGGTACCAAGCATATAAAATGCAGCGTAGTCACTTTGGGGAGTCACCTGCTTCTGTTGTCTTGACATCCTGTTAAACGGCTGAGGGTAAATATTGCTGAAGAGATTAATCTCTCACACACACGCACTCACACACACACACACACCACACACACACACACACACACACACACACACACACACTGCTTTTGCTCCTCTTGTCTGAAATTGTGTTGTTGACCTGATGAACACCGCATGTACTCAAGGTCATGTGACAGCCTCCTTGGCGAACCCTGAGCCATGTTCATTGGGGCAAACCGTAGCAAAACCTTTTACAACTGAAAATGGAAATACGTGTTTCTTATTGGACAAGTCAAGGTAGTCCTTCCTGTTGCAGTGTGTTTTCTTCTAGGATGGTAACACATCGTGATTGGCCGTGAGGATATTTGCCATTGTTTATGTTCCCATCCATCTAAATGTGCAGCGGGTCTATATCATAACCATATCCCTTTTCTGAAGTTCGTTGATTTTCAATTCCAGCATGTATGTTGAACAAAATTGTGTTTTAATCATATTTCGAAAAGTGTCATGAGTCAATATTTTTGACAGCAGCTCTTTGAATATATTTTGTTCCCTGTGAATATTTTTCTTCCGTAGTTCTTTCTGACCTGGTTTCTAACCATGAGTTCTAATGCTGTAACAATCTGATTTCCCCTCTGTGTGTACAGGTGATCTGGCCAAACAGGTCCTTGTGTGTCAAACTATTAATGGGTTCTGTTCTGAGGAGCAGAAACGAGGCTAATGGTAGTACCACATACCATTATGTAAATGACATATTAACTAAAGGGATCTGGCTTTGTACTGTAAAATAATGTTTAAAGTGATGGGGAGTCGCTGTATAAACAAGGTTAGCAAAGTGATTCAATTAGCTCACTTTGCTCTAACCAGTTGGGTTCTCTTTGGTCTATGAAGGTTTTCGTTAAGAAAATGTCAATGTATTAACTGCCTGATCTCAATTAAGTATTTATGTTGTGCACTGACAGATAAAACATTTTTTAAAATGACCTTCCTGCAAGGGTTTGTCTTTTTTGAAGTCAACAGAGACATCTTGTGGAAGTTCAGGTATACTGCATGTGACAGTTTTACATTTCCATATGAGTCATTTAGCACAGGGGTCTCCAACCCTGTTCCTGGAGAGCTACCATCCTGCAGGTTTTCATTACATTTTAATACTGGTACCCCGTGGGAATCGAACCCACAACCTTGGTGTTTTGAACTGTCATGCTTTTCTCCAGGAGTTCATGTTGCAGTAGTCTTTTGCCTGGTGTGCGATGTTGATTTGATCCTGTCTGTTTTTGTCTTTTCCAGAATAACTACCTTGTGTTCATGGCCGAGCTGTTCTGGTGGTTTGAAGTGGTGAAGCCCTCCTTTGTACAACCAAGAGTTCTGGACAATGAAGGAAAGTCAGGCGAAGCAGTTTTTTGTACTTCAGATCTGTTTTGTATTTTTGCAAACCTTCAGACATCCCGGTTAAATAATGATTGTTCTTCTTATTGGTTTTAAAGGCCCAATACAGTCAAAATATGTTTTCCCTGTGTTTTATATCATATTGAATAACAGCTGATGAAACTAACACTGTATCAGTGTTATTTCCTGATAGCTGCTGGTTGAAAATACAATCTATACAGCACCTTCTAATCAGCAGGTTTGCATCCGCGAGACTTTCATCACCATGCAGTAAATTAGACCAATAACAAAGAGAGTTCCAAACCTATCTGCCAATAACAGCTCGTTTTCAGTTTTCCCCTCCCCACTCAGACCACTCCCAGACAGTCCTAGCTAATTATTTTTCTTGCTAAAAAGTTATTTTAGCCCATTTTAACGTATATTTACAGTAAGGTACTTAATTGTTTCCCAGAAATGATTTGCTATTGATATAAAAACAGCTGTGTTGGGCCTTTAAAGAGATTTATGTGTTTGTGTTTGGTTTTCAGAGCCAGGCATCAGATCATTGAGGAACATACCCTCTGTTCCCATCATCTCCACTGTCACCAAGAAGAGCTTCATGGAGAGATCACCCAGCCCAGAACCACCCAGGTTCTATTTGTTATTCATTAATGTTCCAGTTTGGCTCAGTTAGTATGTCATGTTCCATTCCCACTGGGTGCACCCATACGAAAATGCTTATATATTTTAGGGGAGCAAAGGCATTGGGACAAATTCACTTATGTGTGTATTAAAGTAGTAAAGAATATAGTATTTGGTCCAATTTCCTCTACAACGAATACATCAAGCTTGTGACTCTACAACGAATACATCAAGCTTGTGACTCTACAACGAATACATCAAGCTTGTGACTCTACAACGAATACATCAAGCTTGTGACTCTACAACGAATACATCAAGCTTGTGACTCTACAACGAATACATCAAGCTTGTGACTCTACAACGAATACATCAAGCTTGTGACTACAACGAATACATCAAGCTTGTGACTCTACAACGAATACATCAAGCTTGTGACTCTACAACGAATACATCAAGCTTGTGACTCTACAACGAATACATCAAGCTTGTGACTCTACAACGAATACATCAAGCATGAGACTCTACAACGAATACATCAAGCTTGTGACTCTACAACGAATACATCAAGCTTGTGACTCTACAACGAATACATCAAGCTTGTGACTCTACAACGAATACATCAAGCTTGTGACTCTACAACGAATACATCAAGCTTGTGACTCTACAACGAATACATCAAGCATGAGACTCTACAACGAATACATCAAGCTTGTGACTCTACAACGAATACATCAAGCTTGTGACTCTACAACGAATACATCAAGCTTGTGACTCTACAACGAATACATCAAGCTTGTGACTCTACAACGAATACATCAAGCTTGTGACTCTACAACGAATACATCAAGCTTGTGACTCTACAACGAATACATCAAGCTTGTGACTCTACAACGAATACATCAAGCTTGTGACTCTACAACGACTACATCAAGCTTGTGACTCTACAACGAATACATCAAGCTTGTGACTCTACAACGAATACATCAAGCTTGTGACTCTACAACGAATACATCAAGCTTGTGACTCTACAACGAATACATCAAGCTTGTGACTCTACAACGAATACATCAAGCTTGTGACTCTACAACGAATACATCAAGCTTGTGACTACAACGAATACATCAAGCTTGTGACTCTACAACGAATACATCAAGCTTGTGACTCTACAACGAATACATCAAGCTTGTGACTCTACAACGAATACATCAAGCTTGTGACTCTACAACGAATACATCAAGCATGAGACTCTACAACGAATACATCAAGCTTGTGACTCTACAACGAATACATCAAGCTTGTGACTCTACAACGAATACATCAAGCTTGTGACTCTACAACGAATACATCAAGCTTGTGACTCTACAACGACTACATCAAGCTTGTGACTCTACAACGACTACATCAAGCGTGCGATGGGACAAGAACATCCCGGCTGGCCAAACCCTCTCCTAACCCGGACGACGCTGGGCCAATTGTGCGCCGCCTCATGTGTCTCCCTGTCGCGCCCGGCTGCAACACAGCCTGGGATAAAACCCGGGTCTGTAGTGATGCTTCTAGTCCTGCGATGCAGTGCCTTAGACCGCTGCGCCACTCGGGAGGCCCCCAAATGTATTTATGAATGTTGGTCTATGTGGAATCCTACACAGTACACCCAATCTCTTCTGACCATCAAGATTATTTTGATGTGGTTATCTTGGCTGTCAAAGCTATCTGCAGGGGATACTGATAAGAGGTCTGGGGCGGGTGCATACTGTACATACACATACAGTGTTCAAGCTTTAAAAAGACTTCTCTCAACAGAGATGATATTGTCTTGTTTTCACTTTTATATGTGTTCCTGATTGATTGTCTATTTTCTTCCTCCCTCTAGCCTGCCTCTCCAGCGCCAACCTAGGAACTCCGGTAACTACATCATTAGACGTTTTGGCTTCTACCCTTCCATTGATCATTAAACAGATTAAAATATAATACAAATTGATGGATCTGATATGAGATGCTTGTTCTCATCCAGGTGAAATAAAGAGATCAACCTCAATGTCCTTTGTGGATGGCTGTGTAGGAACTTGGCCCAAGGAGAATAGGTTAGTATCATAGAGCAAGTCAAAGTACTTTTTAATTATTGTTTGGTACATGATTGTCGTAACGTATTGTTAAATAAAAGTACAATACTATTAGCATTTGACTGATGTTTTTTCCAGATCCGGGCCTTACGGGGTATCCTTCGACATCCCTTTTGACAAAGAGGACACCGCCCAGACGTCCACTTCCCCCGGCCGTGGAATGACTCGCTCTGCCAGCACAGAGGGCTTCAAGGTTCAACAGTTGCCCCGGGGCATGAAGAGGAACCTGTCCTTCCAGCCCATCAACGGGCAGGGTGCGGGCATCAAGGAGGAAGGCCGCCCGGAAAGCCTGGCAGGGCCTGATCTGCCCAGACAGCCTGGCAGGCCTCAACCCCCTGGAGGCCCACTGAGGTTCCCCAATGGCGGCTCAACCCTGGACAGGCACAGAAATGGCTTAGCCACCCTCGGGATGGAGGAAGCCCTTCAGATCATCCACAACACAAGTAGGCAGCCCCCACAGAGCCCCCTGGCAGAGGGCATCAAAAACGGGTTCTTCCTGCACAGCCCAACTGTGGGCAGAGGAGGTGGCGTAGTTGGCCTTCACCCTAATGCTCAACCGGAGAACAGGGACCTAGACTCGTTGAGCATCACGGACACCATAGAGGTGGACACAGGCATCCATGTGAGGACCGAGGACATCGCCGAGACTCTGGACGAGGACTCATCGCTGAGGGAAGCTCTGAGCATGGAGCTGGACATGGACACGCCCAGCCCCTGCCCCAGCAGCTCCGGCTATGCCAAATCTCCGTCCACCAGCTCCGGCACCAAGATGACCAGCTTCGCCGAGCAGAAGTTCCGGAAGCTCAGTGTCCCCGAATCGGGGGGAAGAAGCAGCAGCAGTGGGGGAGGCAGCTCCCTCAAGACCACCCCCGAGGGCTCAGAACTGGGCCTCCCGCTGTCCGTCACTTGGGCACCCACTCCGGAACACAGCCCCGTCCATCAACAGAGCACTCCCCTCACCCAAGACCCTCCAACTGGGCCAGCCCAGGCCCCTACCCCTAGCGACCCGGCCCAGGCCATGGCGACGGAGATGGTGGAGCTGCGCATGCGCCTGGAGGAGAAGCGAAAAGCCATTGAGGCGCAGAAGAAGAAGGTGGAGGCTGCATTTACTCGCCACCGCCAGAGGATGGGCCGCTCCGCCTTCCTGGACGTGGTCAAGAGGAAGGGTGACGCCGCCTTGGGGGTAGGAGGACAGGAGGAAGGGGGGAAGACAACAACGGAGGATGAGACAAAAACGGGGAGGAGCAAAGCGGACACGCCCGACGGGGCTGAGCAGGGGCAGGGACCCTCCGGGGCCCGCTGGCTGAAATTAGGAGAAGGTCAAGGACCCGGGGAGGTGGATCTAGCTGAATACACACGGTCCATCGAGAAGCTGAACCACTCGCTGGGCTTCCTGCAGACGGAGATGCAGCGCCTGGCCCAACAACAAGAGGTCATCATGGCCATGAGAGAACAAAAGCAACAACAGGCCTGGGTCATCCCCCCTCCCCAGACCCAGCCCTCGCCCCAGAAATACGCCCGCGCCTCCACTCGTTCCTCCGGCTCACCCTCCCCGACCGGCTCACCCCGCTCCACCCACCACTCGCCCACCAGCATCAAGAGGAAGTCGGCCTCCTTTCACTCACGGAACCCCCGCACGCCGCGCCCCAGTGAGCTCAAGTTGGCCCCCTATAACCGCTGCCTGACAGCGCCCCAGTCCGTGGACAGCCTCCCCCGTCTGCGCCGGTTCTCCCCATTCCATCCCATGGCCTTTGCCTACATGGGGGAGAAACCCGCCGGTCAAACCACAGAGACCGAGGACAAGGATAGGGACAGGGACACTGAACCCCTGCTATCCCCAGAAAGAGAGGCTGGTTGTGCCTCCTTACCCTCCTCCCCAGCCAAAGACAACCAGAAAAGACAAGAAGAGACCGGAGAGAAGGATGAAGCGGAGGAACATGAGGAGATGGAGGAGAAGAAGCAGGTGAAAATGGATGAGATCAAACCCATAATAGTGTCGACTGTATCTGAAGTGCTGGCCCAGCCAGTGAAAGAGACCTTTACGGTCACCCCCACCGAAACGCCCCTTATCTCAGACCTCTTTGGTGGGGCTAGAAGCAACCTGATTGAGGTGCCTCTGTACGTGCTCAAGCCGCTTGAGGGAGAAGGCATGAAGGAGTGTGAAGACATGGAGGGGACCTATGGCGATGACGAGAAAATGTCCTGTGGCTTTTTCTTTAAGGTAGGAAGTTAAAGATACCTCAGATACACAATAGAGGTTTAGTTGCTAATAATTTCTACACACTATTTCTGTCCATTTAGGGAAACTCTTTTGGCTCAAGAGTGAAACGTCCTGTACAGTCTCTCTAACACAGTTTAAAGGTCCTGTACAGTCTCTCTAACACAGTTTAAAGGTCCTGTACAGTCTCTCTAACACAGTTTAAAGGTCCTGTACAGTCTCTCTAACACAGTTTAAAGGTCCTGTACAGTCTCTCTAACACAGTTTAAAGGTCCTGTACAGTCTCTCTAACACAGTTTAAAGGTCCTGTACGTCCTCTCTAACACAGTTTAAAGGTCCTGTACAGCCTCTCTAACACAGTTTAAAGGTCCTGTACAGTCTCTCTAACACAGTTTAAAGGTCCTGTACAGTCTCTCTAACACAGTTTAAAGGTCCTGTACAGTTATTCTCAATTCCATGTAAAATATCCTTTTGAGTGTCTAAAACATCACCAATAATATTTCAATATAAATGCTCAACATTTTTTGACTTTTACTCTCATGTCAAACTACCAGGAAGTGTGAAAAGACAGAGGAGTGCTAGTAGGCGGAGCGCACCTTGACTGATGGTTCTTTGAAAAGACCAACAGTACCAGTCAAAAGTTTAGATACCTAAGGCAAAGGGTGGCTACTTTGAAGAATCGAAAATATAAAATATATTTTGATTTGTTTAACACTTTTTGGGTTACTACATGATTCCATATGTGTTATTTCATAGTTGTGATGTCTTCAATATTATTCTACAATGTAAAAAATAGTAAAAATAAAGAAAAACCCTTGAATGAGTAGGTGTGTCCAAACTATTGACTGGTACTGTATGTCAAGCAACATGCACGCAGTGAGCATTTTTTGCACTGAGATTGTCTCAAGCAAATTTGCTGATACACAAAGCATCTCAAACAACATTGAATTTGCAACAGAGTAGCTAGCAAGCAACAAGATATGCCAAGTAACAGTCTAAAAATAAATCAGACAAGTCGCATGGCCAGGAATCAGATTTGTATCTGACTTCAAACCACCTACGAAGATGGTTTGTAATAAAATGTGGCTTGTAATATCCCATTCCATGTGAAATTCCATGTTGGCTGTTCAGACTACATGACAAATAACTGCCAATGTGAACAAGGCCTCTAGGGGGCCCCTGACCAACAAAACGTTTTTAGGAACTCAGTCGGGGTCTCAGCTTACTATTGAGAGTAAGAATATTAGAATACACCAGGTGTAATTTCTAAATGTTGTTGTGCATCAGCAGTTTCTCTTGTTATGTCCGTCACTGACAGTCACTCAATTAGCCATGTCAGATAACAATACTTTGATTGGTAGTTAGTCTAGCCAGCTATCTATCATGGCAGAATACCGACCAAGCATGCAGGGCACGTGCCCAGGGGCCCTGACCTCCAGGGGCCCTGACCTCCAGGGGCCCTGACCTCCAGGGGCCCTGACCTCCAGGGGCCCTGACCTCCAGGGGGCCTGACCTCCAGGGGGCCTGACCTCCAGGGGCCCTGACCTCCAGGAGCCCTGACCTCCAGGGGCCCTGACCTCCAGGGGGCCTGACCTCCAGGGGCCCTGACCTCCAGGGGCCCTGACCTCCATGGGCCCTGACCTCCAGGGGCCCTGACCTCCAGGAGCCCTGACCTCCAGGGGCCCTGACCTCCAGGGGGCTCCCATTGATTTTGTTAGTCATTCTCACTCAGGTGTCATATTAACATGGCATAAGAAAATGCAAAATGTTTAGAACTTTAAAACAAAAAAAATTATCCACTTTCAAGAGGGGCCCCCCAACCAAATCTATCTCTGGGCCCCCAAAAGGCTAGAGCCGGGCCCTGCTGTCTGAAGACATAGCTAGCCAGTTACTAGCTAACAACAAACACAGGTTAAAGCGTATCTTTGCCTTAGATTAATAGGGGAAACCTCTTTATTATTATATTTGCTGACACGCTGCAGTCAAATTTTGGCGCCAGTAAACTAGCTATGTAAACCACGCCCCTCTGCGAATGTTGGTTACAAGGTGGTACTTATTTAAATGAGGTAAGAGAGTAAGACGTTAGCATTTGTGTTTTAAAATGAGAGGCTTATTCTGCCCTACCAAGCAAAAAGGCAGTAACTGCTCATAGCGTGGAACTAAGAAAAATGGCTTTTATTTACCTTGACAGTAACCTTATACAGTTACTGCTAACATGACCTCCATTTTCTCCACAATACAATAGAGGCAGGATACTTGTCCACATGATTAAACAGGTATTTAATGTAGCAAAACTCATTTTCGACAAAATTAGCAACGTTACTGCCTTTTTGCTTGGTAGGGCAGTATTGTGATGTCACAAAAAGCCCTTTTATAATCCCGCCTCCTGAACCCAAGTGTTTGGCATGGGGGAGGGGACCAGTAACTTTATGATCAAATGTTATCAATGTAGAAGCAACAGTCATTTTTCATACTTTGGTCACCCTACTTTGATCTGGTTTCATCCAAATATCATCCAATTTCAAATCAAGTTTATTGGTCACGTACACCGATTTGCAGGTGTTCTAGCAGGTGCTTATATAATACCTGGTGTGTAGGTAGGGGAGAGTGGGGTAAGTTGAGCCACCCTTGAATAATTTGACCAAATATCTTGGTCATAATTTCATGGGGTCTGTGAATAAAAAAAAACAGAAAAAGTAGACAATTTAAAGATGGTTCTATACATCAGTCTCATTAAGCTTCTTCCTATTCCTAAACCTATCATGGAAGTCATCCTTGTAGCTGTGTGGATAATATAGTCCACATGTTTGCCTTGTAAGTTGAGTCAATGGCAAGTTGAGCAAATTGAACGACATTATCGCTGGGATATGAGGTAACAACAGGGTCTGTGTTAAAAGACAAAAAAGCTATTGTGATTATGTTGAATTATGTTTGGGAAATAAAGTAGACACGGTTTTAAAAACTTAGTAGTAATATTTTATTCAGTTCAAACATTTTAAGGCAGCTTAACTGGGTAAGTTGTGTAAAGGGAATAAACTCCAAAACAATAGCTATTACATTAGTGTGTTATTTTAGCCTTTTCATTAGTGTGTAAATGGCAGATTCTGGACATTTGGGAGCAAAGAATGACTATTGTCTTATGTAATTGAAAAAGCCTGTGCCCCAGTTCTACGACAAAGCAAATTTGCTTTGGTTCTGTTGGCGGCCATCTTTATTTTTTGGAAGGAAATACTCTGTTTTTAATATGAGGTGATGAGTGATTTTTTAAATAGGTCAAGCCGAGGACAATATAGTATTTCCTGTTGTGGGGAGGGTATCTAGCTAGCTACAGTCGTCTGTGCCTTTATCTAGGTCAGGAAACTGGAGCTTGTGAATAATTCAAATCCAGCTGCGGAGAAGTGGGTTCGTAGAGATGTTGAGCTAGTTGAAGGATAGTTGTGATGAGGTTCACATGCAATTTTCAGCATTCAGATCAAATGATCAGATTTTGCACATGGTATTGGATCTTGTGTGCCCTGGTAAGAAATAGTCATCAGTCGAGGGATATTGCTATTAGAGAGAGAACCGCTCACAGTTTACTTGTAAAATGACTTAGGAAATACACCCAGCAAGAGGCCGTTGCTCAGACTCAGATTACGGGGGCCTATTCTTAGACTAAATAACATGTTCAGGGAAAAGTCTCCACTAAAAGTGCTCTCAAGTCCAGAGTAGTAGGTATAATCTGGTCTGTGCAGCTGGTTCTTTCAATGTACCAGAAGAAACAACACCTCACATTAACCAGGAAGTCCTGAGGATTCCTGTAACTGTACATCACTGGTTATGAAAGAACACCACTGACTGTTTGTGTGTACCTGTCCCCAGGGTGACGGTAAGGGGGAGGACAACATGGCTCAGAAGAGGGCTGCTCTCGTGGAGAAGAGGCAGAGGAGGGAGAAGGAGACGCAGCAGAAGAAGCTACAGCAGGAGGTGGAGCTTGAGCAGAAGAAGGAGGAGTCACGGTATGTATTCCCTTCCGCCACAATCATGCACAAGAATGCATATACGCACACCCACGTACAGACACTCCCACTAAAAGCCCCTCACACATACTATCATCTTGTTTTACGTTAGTCAATCAAATTGTATTTGTCAAAGTTCATGAAGTGCTAATGATCAAAGTACGTTACTACTGATAGTCTGGTAATTCACATACTTTGATCAATTGCATACTATTGTCTATGTATGATTGCGTCCCAGTCATAGTCTCCTTTTCTATGTCTCCTTTGCCTTCTCCTCTTCCTCAGAGTGAAAGCAGAGGAGGAGCGCCTGAGGAAGGAGGAGGAAAAGACCCGCCGGGAATTCATAAAGCAGGAGTACATGAGGAGAAAGCAGCTCAAGCTCATGGAGGACTTGGACACAGTGATTAAGCCACGGCTGACCGGCGCCAAACAGAGGAGAGCCCGGCCCAAGTCCATCCACCGGGACAGCATGGACTCCCCCAGAACCCCGGCCAGGGCGGCAGGTAACCATGGAGACAACCTCTCTCAGGTTGTCGGTGTCGTGTTGGTGTGTCTGCCCAAGTGCCGCCCATCTGGCGCCACAGCTAGCTTTGTGCCACCTGCGATAAAACACTGTTTCTCTGCAGCTCAGCATGGGTTCTTATGGTAGACTGAAGAGTATACTAGTTCTGGTTTAGATCTGCATGCCAACTAGTACTATTGCTTCATTATGAAAGTAATGGTGTTGTCCCATCTTGTGGACTTGTGTTGTCATGGTGTAATGGTGTTGTCCCATCTTGTGGACTTGTGTTGTCATGGTGTAACGGTGTTGTCCCATCTTGTGGACTTGTGTTGTCATGGTGTAACGGTGTTGTCCCATCTTGTGGACTTGTGTTGTCATGGTGTAACGGTGTTGTCTCATCTTGTGGACTTGTATGTCGTGGTGTAACGGTGTTGTCCCATCTTGTGGACTTGTGTTGTCATGGTGTAACGGTGTTGTCCCATCTTGTGGACTTGTGTTGTTGTGGTGTAACGGTGTTGTCCCATGTTGTGGACTTGTGTTGTCATGGTGTAACAGTGTTGTCCCATCTTGTGGACTTGTGTGGTCGTGGTGTAACGGTGTTGTCCCATCTTGTGGACTTGTGTTGTCATGGTGTAACGGTGTTGTCCCATCTTGTGGACTTGTGTTGTCATGGTGTAACGGTGTTGTCCCATCTTGTGGACTTGTGTTGTCATGGTGTAACGGTGTTGTCCCATCTTGTGGACTTGTGTTGTCATGGTGTAACGGTGTTGTCCCATCTTGTGGACTTGTGTTGTCATGGTGTAACGGTGTTGTCCCATCTTGTGGACTTGTGTTGTCGTGGTGTAACGGTGTTGTCCCATCTTGTGGACTTGTGTTGTAATTGTGGTCATGGTGTAACGGTGTTGTCCCATCTTGTGGACTTGTGTTGTCGTGGTGTAACGGTGTTGTCCCATCTTGTGGACTTGTGTTGTCATTGTGGTCATGGTGTAACGGTGTTGTCCCATCTTGTGGACTTGTGTTGTTGTGGTGTAACGGTGTTGTCCCATCTTGTGGACTTGTGTTGTCATTGTGGTCATGGTGTAACGGTGTTGTCCCATCTTGTGGACTTGTGTTGTGGTCGTGGTATAATGCTGTTGTCCCATCTTGTGCAAAACTTGTGTTTCACATCCAGGTTCACGACCTTGTGTTTTTTCAGTCTCCAGCTTGTCTCTGGCCTCACTCAACCTGGGAGACAGCGATAGTGTGCTCTCTGAGAAGAGAACGCCAAGGTGAGATTCCTCTCTATTAACAGTATATGAAACACACTTCTGCATATGCCTAGTTGAATTTCATCTAAACATTTATTCTACTTTAAGGGATGAATCCTAACTTCGACTTAAGTTTCATGTTCACTTAGTCATGCATTGATGTTAAAATGAGGAAAAATGTCCCAAAATGTTTATTTATACTCTGTTTCATTGAACTTGACCCTCTCTCTAGCCAACGGCTTTTAACCTAACATTTTCTGTATTCTCTGCACTGTTTCGTTCTTCTACCGACTCTGGCCTAATGTGTTGGAACTGTCAGAAGTGCTAGCTTACACTCTGGCAGTCTGTGCTTCTTTCTGAGGTCTCCTATACTGAGACGGAGAAGGTTAGTTTAACCCTGAATCAAACTCTGTTTGATGTCCCAGCTTCTGTAGCATAAGAACGAGAGTGCTTATGGGAAGTCTTAAGACACTGGGCCAACACCAAGTACAGGGTCCTGTTCATTAGGACACACAAAGGAAACAGAAAACAAAATATGTGTTTCTTATTGGACAAGTCCAGGTAGTCCCTCCCTGTTTTCGTTCTATTTGGTGTCTAATGAACACGACCCATGTGATGCTTCATGGTCCCACCACCACCCTTCAATGTGACAGAGATCTCACCATCAACTCCTGCGTAAATGCATTTTTCCCAATGCACTACACAGATCAATAAACAGCATTGCTCTGTTTTCCCTATGTCACATTGTCAGTGTCTATATTCCTACTGCTTCGTAAACTCTAGTGTCTATCCCTCAAGAACACT
The DNA here is from genome assembly GCA_023634145.1 of Thymallus thymallus. NCBI lineage: Eukaryota > Metazoa > Chordata > Actinopteri > Salmoniformes > Salmonidae > Thymallus > Thymallus thymallus. The sequence continues at coordinate 42,184,486 of CM042393.1, forward strand.
TGAATGCGTCACATTGCTTCACTGCTGCCCATGCTTGTATGACAGTAAAGACATACCCTGTTCACTCGATCTTTCAGACCCAAACCAAACTGTGCTGGCTCAGATATTTGGTTCACACATTGTCCTTTACAGTATGGTTCCAGCAACTATAGTGGATGCTTAATCAGGCCAGCTCAGTACAGCTTGGTTTGGTTCAGTTGATTGAAAAGCCCTTTAGAGAGATTGAATTTAAGGTTTTGATAAGCAAAGAACCGTAGTAGCCAAAGCCAATCCCGGTTAGCGATGTTCAAATGACTTGGGTACACACTATTTGTACTGTGCACACAAATAGCATGTACAGTTTTCCCATGGCAAGCGGGAAGTCCTTGCGGATCATAAAACGTATATGATTTTATATGTGGTAACAAAGCTGACCTTTGAAAAGGCAGTACCCGTGGAGAGAGGTGACCTAAGTGCGTGTGTCGGTGTCTCTGTGTCTCTCTCTGTGTCAGGCCTGATTCTGCAGATGGTTTTCTGTCACCTTGTCGATCTGGGAGCCGGAATGGGGAGGACGATTGGGAGAACGGTTCCACCACCTCGTCTGTTAAATCCAACACAGAGTACACCGGTGGGTGATCAGTTCATTACACGCACCAGTGACACATTATTGGGTTACATTTTTGTTGCTGTATTATACTTTGTGATTGAGTGTAATTCATGCTTTTAAGACATCTGATTCGGGTCCAATTCATCAATCTAAGCTGCTATTATTTAGGGTAGGATATAGGTTCACGTTAATGTCCCTGAGGGGGTGATTGAGACACAGTACTGCTGTACACAAAATAGATACTGTACATTCCACACTCGACACAATAAATATATTGCACGTTACCCAATGGGGGGGTTTGAATGGGTTTCCATCGCATGTTATTACTGCTAGCGGTTACAGTGCGGGTCAAGCCGACATGATGAGATTATTATGGACAAAAGAGCAGGATTATTCATATTTGTCAAACGGCAGCCAAGCATCGATCATCATGTCACCAGAATAAGACCCTCGACGTCATCATCACCGTGCACTTTCACCACCCTGTGAAGTTCAGTCGTAATGGGAGGACACCCAAGAGTCTTTCGATATTATATCAATATTTGCACATAAAAGCGTTTCCACCGCCATTTCTTGCATAATTAATATACCAACACCAAAAAATCCCACCATGTCTAGCATATTTTCTTTTGTTTCCATCCGGCCTGGTAGCCAGTAACCAAATCGTTGCTGGTTCGATTCCCCGAGCCGACAAGGTGAAAAATATATCGATGTGCCCTTGAGCAAGGCACTTAACCCTAACTGCTCCTGTAAGTCGCTCTGGATAAGTGTCTGCTAAATTACTCAACTGTAAACTGTAACCAAATTTCAACATAGACAAACCTTTTCTTAAATATGTTGAATTTGTACCTTTAAAACAATGTCAGATCTTTAACGTTATATCCACTATCGGAAATAAACTATAGGCTGGGCAGCACCTCCTACTGGAGAACTGATCTATCTACAGCTATCCCTTTGGTTTTCACCAAGCCCTGCTTCGCTATGATTTGTCACTGACTATTTACCAATGTGCTATGGTGAGAATGATTGTTGAGCGGTCTCCACTTATAAACTATCAGTCATTCCAAAGTGTAGGGTTTACAGAGCAAATTAAATGTTACGTTATCACTCATATATCATCAATGATGCTATTTAGGCCTGTATAGCATTTACAACGTCAACAACTATTGTTTCAATTCAACTAGAAATAAACAATACACAAGCCTAGGGTTTCAAGCTCTGCTTGATTTCAAGCTTAATGTTATTGAAATGCGTTTGGTTAGCACCGCAACCAAATAGCAACATTTTGAAGGAGATGTTCTTCTGCTTGCCCATATAGCTCTAGATTGATTATGGCTCTAGAATGATTATGGCTCTAGAATGATTATGGCTCTAGAATGATTATGGCTCTAGATTGATTATGGCTCTAGAATGATTATGGCTCTAGAATGATTATGGCTCTAGAATGATTATGGCTCTAGAATGATTATGAAAAATGGTAAATTCTCCAACATCAGCCCCCCTCCGGACCACCCCCCATCCATCCACACGTAATTCATGTTCTCTCTAATATAATGGGTGCATTGACAACCATACACAAATCAATATCTCTTTTGAAATAAAATAAATGGTAAAAGGTAGGCGTCAAAATGATTGACACCCCTAAAGATTCTGATAAGTAGTCAAAAGTTTAGTATTTGGTCCCATATTTCTACTACATCAAGCGTTTGACTCTCCAAATGTCTTGGATGCAGTTAGTTTTGGTTGTTTCAGATTATTTTGTGCCCAATAGAAATTTAGGGTAAATCATGTATTGTCACTTTTATTGTAAATAAGATTATAATCTGTTTCTAAACACTTCTACATTAATGTGGATGTTACCATGGTTACGGATCATCCTGTGAATAATGTCAAAGATCAATAAGTATTATTTGTAATGGGGAGAGGTTTGCATTTCTTGGAGGTATGATCTTTAACCCTCTTTGACTATCAGAATGCGCCATTGGACTTCAATCATGAACAAGTGTTCAATCATGGCCAGCTGGTCAGGTTAGCATAGGGCTAAATGTGCCAGGTCATCTAATGGGAACAGCTAACATGTAGCGTTTTATCACATGCAACTACATTGACGATTTTAATCGGCTGATGCGCATTTTAAACTTAAACCTTTTCTGACGTCCACAAGTATGCACCCCCTGAAATGGTCCTGCCATTTCCTGGTTGATAAAATGAGAATAGTTCACCCCCTGAAATGGTCCTGCCATTTCCTGGTTGATAAAATGAGAATAGTTCACCTAATTTCAGTTTGTGACAAAACAAGCCAGTGTCGTGCAGACCATAACCCAAAATATAGGATTTTCAGCGGTTTGAAGCTGGTGTACAAAACCGAAAGTAACAGACGCAAAAAGAACGAAAAGCATAGAACTAGCGCACATAGAACAAATCTACCGCTACGTGGACTGGCTTTCAATGAGAATGACAGATCTAACACACATTTCTATGTGAATTTGGTCGGGCCGTCCAAAAACTTACAGCAGCTTTAAGGCGGGGGAGAGTTGTTTCAGTTCAGGCTGTGTTGTTGCAATTCGCCTAGTTTCCACAAGGGGGCTGCATTTTACAAAGAGAACCTTTAAAGTTGGAAGTACCACTCTGAACAGCTTCGGTTTATTTGTCACTCTGCACATTGGTTGGATAACATTCTGAATCGAATGTCACGATTGGTCAGCATTGATGATTATGTTTTTGACTTGAGACGAACAAAACAGAGAAATTAACTTAATCAGATGATCATAGCATAGAGATCCCTTAGTCTTAAGATTCCATGATGAGTAATGCTAAGATAATGCCTATAAATGTTTTACTGGCAGACTGCTGGGACAAGTCAGAGGCCCCAAATAGAATGGTTGCTATGACGACTGATCATCTTCCCCTTGTGTACACAGGGCCCAAATTGTACAAGGAGCCGAGTGCCAAATCGAATAAGCATATCATCCAGAACGCATTGGCCCACTGCTGCCTGGCAGGCAAGGTCAACGAAGGCCAGAAGAACAAGATTCTAGAGGTAATGTGTTCTCTACAATCTGGTCATTCTATATCTACGGTGTTGGTAGTTTTTCAATATACTGAAATAACATCTCAGATGAATGATTTCTTAACATTGTATTCATTTGACTATGGTGATGTTTACTAGGAATATGTTCATAGGGGATCCACTGTTTATGCAGCAAGAGCTATTATCATTAAGTTGTTTACATGTTAGTCATTTAGCTGACGCTCTTATCAAGAGTGACTTACAGGAGCAATTAGGGTTTAGTGCCTTGCTCAAGGGCACATCGGCAGATTTTTCACCTAGTGGGCTCGGGGATTCGAACCAGCGACCTTTCGTTTACTAGACCAACCCTCTTAACCTCTAGACACGTCTGTTGTTTTCTACTATGCTGTATGAGGACAAGGATCATTTATTTGCTCACTTTTTGCAGGAAATGGAGAAATCCGAGGCCAACAACTTCCTGGTGTTGTTCCGGGACGGGGGTTGCCAATTCCGCTCACTGTACACGTACTTCCCCGAGACGGACGAGGCCGCCAAGCTGACCGGCATCGGGCCCAATCGCATCACGCGCAAGATGATCGAGGGCCTCTACAAGTACAACTCAGACAGGAAGCAGTTCAGCCAGATCCCAGCCAAGACCATGTCGGCGAGCGTGGACGCCATCACGATCCATGGCCACTTGTGGCAAACCAAGAAACCAGCCACCCCGAAGAAAGTGGTACCTGCCAAGTCCTAATGGAACTTACCGTACACTCCCAGCCACCCCCGCCATTTCCCTTCAAATGGAACAGTCCACATTCAATTTGCACTTCACTGTGCATATCCATGAGGATTCAGCACCTGCAATGCCAGTTAGATGAATGCATACTTCTGTTTTGTTGTTTAGTTTTCTCTTTTTATCTCCTTTAAAATTCCAAACTGGACTCCGTTAAAGATATGCACAATTAGAATGTAAAACACTATTTAATTAAGAGTTGTAAATGGATGTCACTGATGTGTTTTAGTACAAGAGACCGTCTGGTTTTAGTCTTATTACAGAGCGTGTACGTGGTTTTGTATTTGTCAAAAGAGAGAACGAATCGAAGGAAACAGGAGGCACGAATGCCATACGTTTTATTTGACACACTGAAGCACTGAATGTTACTAATCTGTCTAGACAGAATTTTGCTTATCTGTTAACATGTGTGGCCTTACGCTGGTTTGTTTTTGGATGTCAGTGCAATGAAGCTGATTGTAAAGCTGTACTTTAAGAGAGGCTTTCGTATGCTGGGGTGAGAATGCATTTTAATGTTTTTGGTTAAGCTATAAGCTATACAGAAAAGAAGAGCAGGATACAGCTAGTGTTATCCACGTCTGTCTAATGATTTGGGTCATTTGATGTATCATAATTATGGATATAAACCCATGATATAGAAAAATACATTTTTATTAAGGATTGTGAATTAGATTTTGGACTGAAAATGGACTACAGCCCTAGTTAGGTTTCATTTATTACACAGTTGAAGTCGTAAGTTTACATACACCTTAGCCAAATACATTTAAACTCAGTTTTTTACAATTCCTGACATTTAATCCTAGTTAAAATTCCCTGTCTTAGGACAGTTAGGATCACCACTTTATTATAAGAATGTGAAATGTCAGAATAATAGTAGAGAGAATTATTTATTTCAGCTTTTATTTCTTTCATCACATTCACAGTGGGTCAGAAGTTTACATACACTCAATTAGTATTTGGTAGCATTGCCTTTAAATTGTTTAACTTGGGTCGTTTCAGGTAGCCTTCCACAAGCTTCCCACAATAAGTTGGGTGAATTTGGGCCCATTCCTCCTGACAGAACTGGTGGAACTGAGTCAGGTTTGTAGGCCTCCTTGCTCGCACACGGTCTTTCAGTTCTGCCCACACATTTTCTATAGAATTGAGGTCAGGGCTTTGTGATGGCCACTCCAATACCTTGACTTTGTCCTTAAGCCATTTTGCCACAACTTTGGAAGTATGCTTGGGGTCATTGTCCATTTGGAAGACCCATCTGCGACCAAGCTTTAACTTCCTGACTGATGTCTTGAGATGTTGCTTCAATATATGTTTCAGTACTATTGTTTGTACAGATGAACGTGGTACCTTCAGGCGTTTGGAAATTGCTCCCAAGGATGAACCAGACTTGTGGAGGTCTACAATTTTTTTCTGAGGTCTTGGCTGATTTCTTTTGATTTTCCCATGATGTTGAGCAAAGACACACTGAGTTTGAAGGTAGGCCTTGAAATACATCCACAGGTACACCTCCAATTGACTCAAATAATGTCAATTAGCCTATCAGAAGCTTCTAAAGCCATGACATCATTTTCTGGAATTTTCCAAGCTGTTTAAAGGCACAGTCAACTTAGTGTATGTAAATGTCTGACACACTGGAATTGTGATATAGTGAATTATAAGTGAAATAATCTGTCTGAAAACAATTGTTGGAAGAGTTACTTGTGTCATGTACAAAGTAGATGTCCTAACCGACTTGCCAAAAATATAGTTTGTTAACGTGAAATCTGTGGAGTGGTTGAAAAATGAGTTTTAATGACTTCAACCTAAGTGTATGTAAACTGCTGACTTCAACGGTATGTTCTACAGTAATTATAATTATTGATTCTGTTTTAGTTAAATTCATCTAAATGTTTTCAGAATTATCTTTTATTTTTTATTCTCAATGTCAAATTCCTTGTTTTTTTTTATAAGATACTGCTTGGCAGGTTAACACACGCTTTGTATTATTTTGCATAATTATCAGGTATAGAATAATAGATATTTATTTAATTAGCATTTAAGTATTTAAAGACAATTATGTATCATGTTGTGGTAGATGCCACACTCATTTGGTAAGATAAAGTACTTTGGTATGAGTACATGTTTAGAGACTCCACATTCACTGCACACATGGACACCAGACTGATGTTCTGTAAGGCAAAGATTCATTTTTCTTCCCTCTAATAACTGACTGAAGGCAGAATGTGGCAAGGTTTGTCACTCCATACGGGTAGAGGCTTTTTACTGTCTCCCACCAGCGTCAACACTTCCCACACAGTACTCCACACTCACCCTACACGGCTCAAACATTGGTGTTTGGTTTCCATTGGGGTATATTTACAGAATTACCAAACGAGAAGTTGTTTGTGTCTCTGAAAATGTAAACATTAATATGACGAAGTTCCAGGAATTTTGTAGATAATGATATTACTATGGGACTACTGTTACAGTCTTATTTGGCTGTTTAAGGCCAAGATGAATGGCTATCTATTTATAAATGAGTGGACATTGTACAGTGTTGCCGTAAGTCCATCCTCCTGATGAAGCATTGCTTCCATGTAGTTTATCAGACCGTGTGCTGCCATTCAACATTGTAGGTTTGTTTTGTTTCTCTTTTGCGTTGAATAAAAGTAAGCATGGCCTCAAGTGTGTTGTGTCTCTCAATTGTCATATCATTTGTTTCCCAAGATAATCAGTGGACAGGAACCAAGGTCAGTGATTGTCTCCTGCTGCCTCAGAGGCTTGTTTTAATTATAGGATTATGGTTTGTGATGGCGATAATACTGCAATAACTAAAATCAAACCTTATACCATCAGGGCCTTTAAATATTATCTGTGCACTGTCGGTTTCGACTTAGGAAATTAGGCCTTTCTTACGCACTTCTCAGTAGTTGATATTCAGACTTACTTTATGAAGGTGCGTTATGGGCTTTGTAGGCATGGTTCCCTTGCGCACACTGAATACATGTAATTAAACCGCTGAAAACTTTCCCAATTGCTGGCCAACAGATTTTCTTGTGGAGTTTTCATTCAATAGGGTTTTCAGTACCTTTATCTTAAACCATCCCTTTAAATATGTTCCTTTAATTAAAATGTCGACAGACTAGAACACATCAAGAGAACAGGTTCAGGAAATTGGGATGTGAATGACAGAATGCCACCTATGCATTTTCATCTCCATTTCAGCACCAACTGGGAGATCTAAAAATACTCTGATCTTGTAGATCAGGGATCTTCAACCGGGGGTCCGCGACCACTAGGTGGTCTGTGGGGGTACTGCAGGGGATCCCCCAAAATTATAAAAAAATGTTCAAAATAATTTCTGTGGGGGATTTTCTTTTTGGTATATTGAGTAAATTTCAAGCATTAATAGTCAATAATAAGCTACTCTAATACAAAATGATTCCCATGATGCCACGGGGGATTGCCAACCGCCTTTAAAAAAACAAGAAGAAGACGTTGCTAATTTTAGCCGCCAATAAATAAAAAGCTGGAAAGCAAATAATAGACTTGACTACTAAGTTAGGTTGTTATAACAATGGATCGCTTTGTAACAAAAAGGCCTCGAGCTCTGAACCCGAACGCTATAGTTACTCCTTCCACCTCGTCCGAGGCCACAAACGATAGTGTCACGGCTTCTACCTGCTCCAGAGGCACCTGCCCCAGTGGGAAAGGGGAAGCGTAAGAGAGAGAAGTCCTGAAAATATTCAGAAACCTTCCTAAAGTTTGGATTTACCTTCAAAGAAAGCGAAGGAATTGAATTGCCGATGTGTGTTTGTGCAGCAACACTCAGATGAAGGCATGAAGCCATCAAAGCTGCAACGACACTTGGAGACTAATCATGGCCACTTGGAAGATAAACCGCTGGAATAGTTTCAGACTTGTCTGCAGTCACTCCAATAATAATAAAAAACAACAAAGTTTCATCAAACATAAACATAATAAAATAGGAATATAAATAGATTAAAAAAGGGATTACAATTATTGTATTATATGGCCAATATTAAAAACCAATAATAGTACAAAATAGGTTAAAAGAGGTGATAACTATGTTAGTCAGTTACTGATAACTGAACTGGTTAGGACACCTTATGTGTCCTAAATATCTGTTGGCTAGGTAGGACTCTTACGAGTCCCGTTTAGCTCAGATGGTAGAGCATGGCGCTTGCAATGCCAGGGTTGTGGGTTTGATTCCCACAGAGGACCAGTATGAACATATATACACTAACTGTAAGTCGCTCTGGAAAAGAGCATCTGTGAAAATGTAATGACTAAACAGGCTTCCTGATAGCTTTAATTAGAGTAGGAGAAAAAGATCTCTATTCTCAGAACTTATGACAAATTTACTACTCTGAGTCGCTCTGTGGATACGGCCCCTGATCCTAGATCAACACTCCTACTCTGAGTCGCTCTGTGGATACGGCCCCTGATCCTAGATCAACACTCCTACTCTGAGTCGCTCTGTGGATACGGCCCCTGATCCTAGATCAACACTCCTACTCTGAGTCGCTCTGTGGATACGGCCCCTGATCCTAGATCAACACTCCTACTCTGAGGTGCTTTAAGCATCTAAGTAGAAGTGCTGATCTAGGATCAGTTTAGCCTTTCAGATCATAATGAATAATACTATATGGACAAGGAGGACCTGATCCAAGATCAACAGTCCTACTGAGACACTTTGCCAAAAGCTTTCGGGCGACAATGATATTTTTTAAAGCAGTTAGATTAATATATTGGGATATACTCCCCTGGTTGACTATAGACTGTTAGATTAATAGATTGGGATATACTCCCCTGGTTGACAATAGACTGTTAGATTAATAGATTGGGATATACTCCCCTGGTTGACAATAGACTGTTAGATTAATAGATTGGGATATACTCCCCTGGTTGGTTGACAATAGACTGTTAGATTAATAGATTGGGATATACTCCCCTGGTTGACTATAGACTGTTAGATTAATAGATTGGGATATACTCCCCTGGTTGACAATAGACTGTTAGATTAATAGATTGGGATATACTCCCCTGGTTGACAATAGACTGTTAGATTAATAGATTGGGATATACTCCCCTGGTTGGTTGACAATAGACTGTTAGATGAATAGATTGGGATATACTCCCCTGGTTGACAATAGACTGTTAGATGAATAGATTGGGATATACTCCCCTGGTTGGTTGACAATAGACTGTTAGATGAATAGATTGGGATATACTCCCCTGGTTGACAATAGACTGTTAGATTAATAGATTGGGATATACTCCCCTGGTTGGTTGACAATAGACTGTTAGATTAATAGATTGGGATATACTCCCCTGGTTTACAATAGACTGTTAGATTAATAGATTGGGATATACTCCCCTGGTTGACAATAGACTGTTATATTAATAGATTGGGATATACTCCCCTGGTTGACAATAGACTGTTAGATTAATAGATTGGGATATACTCCCCTGGTTGGTTGACAATAGACTGTTAGATTAATAGATTGGGATATACTCCCCTGGTTGACAATAGACTGTTAGATTAATAGATTGGGATATACTCCCCTGGTTGACAATAGACTGTTAGATTAATAGATTGGGATATACTCCCCTGGTTGACAATAGACTGTTAGATTAATAGATTGGGATATACTCCCCTGGTTGACAATAGACTGTTAGATTAATAGATTGGGATATACTCCCCTGGTTGACAATAGACTGTTAGATTAATAGATTGGGATATACTCCCCTGGTTGACAATAGACTGTTAGATTAATAGATTGGGATATACTCCCCTGGTTGACAATAGACTGTTAGATTAATAGATTGGGATATACTCCCCTGGTTGACAATAGACTGTTAGATTAATAGATTGGGATATACTCCCCTGGTTGACAATAGACTGTTAGATTAATAGATTGGGATATACTCCCCTGGTTGACAATAGACTGTTAGATTAATAGATTGGGATATACTCCCCTGGTTGACAATAGACTGTTAGATTAATAGATTGGGATATACTCCCCTGGTTGACAATAGACTGTTAGATTAATAGATTGGGATATACTCCCCTGGTTGACAATAGACTGTTAGATTAATAGATTGGGATATACTCCCCTGGTTGACAATAGACTGTTAGATTAATAGATTGGGATATACTCCCCTGGTTGACAATAGACTGTTAGATTAATAGATTGGGATATACTCCCCTGGTTGACAATAGACTGTTAGATTAATAGATTGGGATATACTCCCCTGGTTGGTTGACAATAGACTGTTAGATGAATAGATTGGGATATACTCCCCTGGTTGACAATAGACTGTTAGATTAATAGATTGGGATATACTCCCCTGGTTGACAATAGACTGTTAGATTAATAGATTGGGATATACTCCCCTGGTTGACAATAGACTGTTAGATGAATAGATTGGGATATACTCCCCTGGTTGACAATAGACTGTTAGATTAATAGATTGGGATATACTCCCCTGGTTGACAATAGACTGTTAGATTAATAGATTGGGATATACTCCCCTGGTTGACAATAGACTGTTAGATTAATAGATTGGGATATACTCCCCTGGTTGACAATAGACTGTTAGATTAATAGATTGGGATATACTCCCCTGGTTGACAATAGACTGTTAGATTAATAGATTGGGATATACTCCCCTGGTTGGTTGACAATAGACTGTTATATTAATAGATTGGGATATACTCCCCTGGTTGACAATAGACTGTTAGATTAATAGATTGGGATATACTCCCCTGGTTGACAATAGACTGTTAGATTAATAGATTGGGATATACTCCCCTGGTTGGTTGACAATAGACTGTTAGATTAATAGATTGGGATATACTCCCCTGGTTGACTATAGACTGTTAGATTAATAGATTGGGATATACTCCCCTGGTTGACTATAGACTGTTAGATTAATAGATTGGGATATACTCCCCTGGTTGGTTGACAATAGACTGTTAGATGAATAGATTGGGATATACTCCCCTGGTTGACAATAGACTGTTAGATTAATAGATTGGGATATACTCCCCTGGTTGACAATAGACTGTTAGATTAATAGATTGGGATATACTCCCCTGGTTGACAATAGACTGTTAGATTAATAGATTGGGATATACTCCCCTGGTTGACAATAGACTGTTAGATTAATAGATTGGGATATACTCCCCTGGTTGGCAATAGACTGTTAGATGAATAGATTGGGATATACTCCCCTGGTTGACAATAGACTGTTAGATGAATAGATTGGGATATACTCCCCTGGTTGGTTGACAATAGACTGTTAGATGAATAGATTGGGATATACTCCCCTGGTTGACAATAGACTGTTAGATTAATAGATTGGGATATACTCCCCTGGTTGACAATAGACTGTTAGATGAATAGATTGGGATATACTCCCCTGGTTGGTTGACAATAGACTGTTAGATTAATAGATTGGGATATACTCCCCTGGTTGACAATAGACTGTTAGATTAATAGATTGGGATATACTCCCCTGGTTGACAATAGACTGTTATATTAATAGATTGGGATATACTCCCCTGGTTGACAATAGACTGTTAGATTAATAGATTGGGATATACTCCCCTGGTTGACAATAGACTGTTAGATTAATAGATTGGGATATACTCCCCTGGTTGACAATAGACTGTTAGATTAATAGATTGGGATATACTCCCCTGGTTGGTTGACAATAGACTGTTATATTAATAGATTGGGATATACTCCCCTGGTTGACAATAGACTGTTAGATTAATAGATTGGGATATACTCCCCTGGTTGACAATAGACTGTTAGATTAATAGATTGGGATATACTCCCCTGGTTGGTTGACAATAGACTGTTAGATTAATAGATTGGGATATACTCCCCTGGTTGACAATAGACTGTTAGATTAATAGATTGGGATATACTCCCCTGGTTGGTTGACAATAGACTGTTATATTAATAGATTGGGATATACTCCCCTGGTTTACAATAGACTGTTAGATTAATAGATTGGGATATACTCCCCTGGTTGGTTGACAATAGACTGTTATATTAATAGATTGGGATATACTCCCCTGGTTGGTTGACAATAGACTGTTAGATTAATAGATTGGGATATACTCCCCTGGTTTACAATAGACTGTTAGATTAATAGATTGGGATATACTCCCCTGGTTGACAATAGACTGTTAGATTAATAGATTGGGATATACTCCCCTGGTTGACAATAGACTGTTAGATTAATAGATTAGGATATACTCCCCTGGTTGACAATAGACTGTACACATAACTCTGTTGAGAAGGGAACATTAAGTTAATGCCTTGTGAGGCTAACACTGCTGGTTTCATGGGTTTTTAACAGAGCTATGCCTGTCTGCATATATAGTCCTGTGATCTATTACTAGAGGCGTCACTACAGTCCGTGGTTCGAATCCAGGCTTTATCACATCCGGCTGTGACTGGGAGTCCCATAAGGCAGTGCACAATTTGGGTTTGGCCGTCATTGTAAATAAGAATCTGTTCTAGTTAAATAAAAGGTTGAATAAATAAATATGCACCATACACACTGTCATTGTCTATGACAGTCAGGGGACGGCTAACCTCGTCCCCAGGCTCAAATTGCTGACGCAGAGAGCCTGTTAACACTGGGCAACAAATGGGATTTGAAAGGGGTGTGGTTAAAATTGAGCCGTGAGAGGGAGCGAGCGAGCGAGCTACAGCTGTATTCGACGGGACTTTGAAAAACGCAGAGTTCAGTCATATAAAATGTATATGTGAAAACTCTTTCTTAGATGCATACTTTACAGATTTCCTAAAGTCACTTCTTTGTTTAGCACATTATTTGAGCTGCTCACCCTTTGAAATACACAAAGAGGGAGGTGCTAGATAGTGATGTACAGATCAGCCAATTAAAACCGGCGTCTGTTTGCACAACTCCTGCCATAGACTGCCATTCATGTCCCGTTCTGTACCAAAACTCAATAGACTGTTAGATTCCCACATCATAACCAATAATAGTGAAAGGATAACCGTGTGGAAACCCATCATGCTCATTCAAGACATCAACCATGAAGGAAATACAAAAGGAAAGGAAGCCATTCTGGAATATTGGACCTCAGCCAGAGAGGCCAAAATTTAATCCATGTAGCGAAACAGAATGTAATCTCACGAGATCAGGATTGTAATATGAGGATAAGTAAGAAGAGTGAAAACTGTATTATATCATGTGAAGGTCCGTGCTTTGTGTGAGATGAACATCAGCAGTTGCCACCTCCCCAACCCCAGACATACCAGTGCAAGAAAACAAATTATAAACACGCTTCATATTTTACACAAAACCAAAAAGTTATACATTAAGTGCCTGATTAGACTGGTGCAAAACATTTCTGCATAGATGCATGTACAGGTAGACAACCTTTCACACATACACGCATACATCTCTCTCTCTCTCACACACAAAAACATGCCGTCTCCACTGCCTTGTCTTAAAATATTCACTGATTGAGAGACCCCTCCAAAGACCTGTCTTTCCAACTCCTCTTAAACAACCAATGGGGAGCTAGCTCTGCCAGTACAAGAACATTGGTGACAGAGGCACATAGGCTTGGATTAAAGAGCATAAAATGGGATGGAGGTTGGGTAATAAGTACTTACATTTCAGTACTTATACCTTCCCTGTCCTATTTAAAATCAGCACTTCTTTACATACTGAACATGGCAGGACTGTGTCATATTGTGATATCTGCACTTGGAATCAGAGCAGCAAACCATAAAAGCAGAAAAATAAAGCCAATATATTAATATTTAGCATATTGACAATGCGTTCAAAAAACAAAAGCAAATCCTGTCAGTTTGGATGAAGAAAGAAAAATCTAATCTTTCACTAGAGCTACCGAAAAACAAAAATCAGAGCTCGTCCAGTGGTCAGAAGCTAAGCTAGCTGAACCACTCGTCCAGTGGCCAGAAGCTAAGCTAGCTGAACCACTCGTCCAGTGGCCAGAAGCTAAGCTAGCTGAACCACTCGTCCAGTGGCCAGAAGCTAAGCTAGCTGAACCACTCGTCCAGTGGCCAGAAGCTAAGCTAGCTGAACCACTCGTCCAGTGGCCAGAAGCTAAGCTAGCTAAACCACTCGTCCAGTGGCCAGAAGCTAAGCTAGCTGAACCACTCGTCCAGTGGCCAGAAGCTAAGCTAGCTAAACCACTCGTCCAGTGCTCAGAAGCTGCCATTCCATGGAAAAGAGAGGGATGGAGAAGGGAGGAGTTGAAAGAATGAGGGTCAGTCAGTCACTAAAATCATTGTGTTCTCGTTTTTCATCTTCTTTCTTTTCCAGTCCTCTCTTCCTAGTTTCTTCATCCTAGCTCCCTCCCCCTTCATCCTCCTCCATGTCCTCCTGCTCCTCCATGTTCTTGCGTGTCATCCTCTCCCGCCTCTCTGCCAGGCGCTGGCATCGTGGGCACTCCTTGCCTGCCTGGAAACATTTGCTGTGGAAACACGCCTTGCACTCTGAAAGACAAGACAACACAATAGAGAGATATCAATGCAAAAGCAACCACATTGAAACGCTATATAAAAGACACAAACGGGTGGAGTCCTGTTCAAAAAGACAGTGTCTTGATGTGTACAAGAAGGACACAAGAAGATATATGTTCCACCTCATAAGTCACCTGTTAACCAGCTCTAAGCAAACATGGGGGAAGCACTCCCGGAACGCTCATAACCGGTTCGACAACATTGTTGGCAATGGGAAGAGGACTGAGGTGCTGTGATGTCACGGCAGAATAGCCAATGATAGTCTCTGAAGCGAGGGGGAGGGGTGACATGGGACTATAAAAGAAGAGCTGAGGCGGGGTGGCAAGGCAGAAGAAGGAGAGGAGTGGTGAAATGCAGACAAACTTGCCAAGAGTCAGTGCACCACTTAAACCAGTTCAGAAAACCACAACGAGAAGCCTGTTTTCAAAAGAGACACAGCTTCTAAAGCTATGAATGTGTGACTGAACCGTTTCAGTAACACCTGTGTGGAAGCTTCAGATTGTACACATTGTTTTACTACATTTTCAGATTAATATATTGTCCCCTCGATAATGGAATGACAAAGCAACCGAAAGTCACAGGTGTTAGACACACCATTACATCCTCATGAAACAGGCCCATATCCTTATTAGAGCCCTGCATGGGCCTGAATTTTCAACCCCAGCCCTATCCAGGCCCACAATGTTCAGGCTCTTAATGTTCAGGCCCTACCCTACCCAGGCCCTACCTACCCAGGCCCACAATGTTCAGGCCCTACCTACACAGGCCCGTAATGTTCAGGCCCTACCTACCCAGGCCTGTAATGTTCAGGCCCAACCCTACCCAGGCCCGTAATGTTCAGGCCCAACCCTACCCAGGCCCGTAATGTTCAGGCCCTACCCTACCCAGGCCTGTAATGTTCAGGCCCAACCCTACCAAGGCCCTACCTACCCAGGCCCATAATGTTCAGGCCCAACCCTACCCAGGCCCTACCTACCCTGGCCCGTAATGTTCAGGCCCAACCCTACCCAGGCCCGTAATGTTCATGCCCTACCCTACCCAGGCCCGTAATGTTCAGGCCCTACCCTACCCAGGCCCGTAATGTTCAGGCCCTACCCTACCCAGGCCCGTAATGTTCAGGCCCTACCCTACCCAGGCCCGTAATGTTCAGGCCCTACCCTACCCAGGCCTGTAATGTTCAGGTCCTACCCTACCCCGTAATGTTCAGGCCCTACCCTACCCAGGCCCGTAATGTTCAGGCCCTACCCTACCCAGGCCCGTAATGTTCAGGCCCTACCCTACCCAGGCCCGTAATGTTCAGGCCCTACCCTACCCCGTAATGTTCAGGCCCTACCCTACCCAGGCCCGTAATGCCACCTCTTCAGTTTCATGCTTTCCTTCCTCATTCACTCCTGTCCCGTCTTCCTCATTCACTCCAGTCCCATCTCGGTTCCTCCTTCTCTCATCTCCTCATCTTCCTCCCTTCCTCATTCACTCCTGTCCCGTATATCGGGGTATTTGGAAATAGTCATGGGATGGTTTATCAATAACAATGAAATGATTCCTTTAACTTTTTTAATAAATGTTAATATTTGTAAGTACTTTTTAAGTAAATACCGGCAGTGAAATAAAGTAGATTGTGTTCTTCACTTCACCTGTCCCATCATGTTTTCAGTATGAACCTTACAGGTAGTCCCCAGTCACAGTGAGAGACCAGAGCCTTGATCTAGATACTGTATGTTTGCCAGATAAACTGTGAGTAGCGCCCCTTGTGGTCAGTGCTGGTATTACCGAATATCCTGGATAGCACAAGGTGGATATGAAGGTATGACAATGTGGATGGGGGGGGGGGGGGGCTCACCTTCACAGCGCGTGCACTTGTTCAGCTCGAAGGGGAAGATGATGTCTTTGTCGTTGCTGCAGAACTCACACACAAAACCCTTGGCCTGACACAACTGTGAGAGACACAGACAAGGAGAGAGGGGAGATTGAGACGATGAAATGTTACTTCATGAAACCCTCAAGTCCACTGTAACACAAATGGTCGTTTGACTCATATTTGCGATTGTTTAAAAAGACAATTAAAAATGTACATTACAGTATAAAAATGAATGTCTCTATTACAGGAATATCTACAGTTAGCAAGCCGTTAACAGTAACTGAGAATGAACTACTGACAACAGGAAGAGTTTGTAGTTCAGGATAATTCAACGCATTCTCACCACACAGCCAGCCACGTGCGCAGAACCACATTTCAGCAGCTCTCGAAGCCGGGTGGCCAGCTCTCCGTTGCGCACAGCACTGAGGTCGTTGAGGGAGAACAGGTGCAGGTCCTCAGTCAGGTGACCTGGGAGGCTGTCAAACTGGTCCAGCACGCTATGGGCACACGCAAAGACACACGTGAGGGGAACTCCTACCAGCAATACCATCCATTACTGCAGTACTCTACCTGACTGTGCAGACACAGTGTCGTCTCATAGCAACAGCACAGTTCATTACAGGAAGAATATTTTCGGAGACATGTAACACATGTAAAGGAAAGGGACTGTCTCATACCAACAGTGCTGCACACAACTTACTCTTTTGCTAGGCGACATGTCTTGAAGAGGGTTTTCATGTGGAATAGTTGGACCCTCAAAACCTGAAGAATAATAGGAAATTGCACTTAGTTCATAAAACACATTTCAAGCCACAACGCATTTTCTTTCTAGTCTGAGCGGGTCCAGTCCTCTCACCCGGACAGTCTCCAGGGCTTTGTTCTTCTCTAAACATGAACTAAGCATCAGACTAGACTAAACTAAACCAGGCTCCAGTCCAGTCCTCTCACCCGGACAGTCTCCAGGGCTTTGTTCTTCTCTAAACATGAACTAAGCATCAGACTAGACTAAACTAAACCAGGCTCCAGTCCAGTCCTCTCACCCGGACAGTCTCCAGGGCTTTGTTCTTCTCTAAACATGAACTAAGCATCAGACTAGACTAAACTAAACCAGGCTCCAGTCCAGTCCTCTCACCCGGACAGTCTCCAGGGCTTTGTTCTTCTCTAAACATGAACTAAGCATCAGACTAGACTAAACTAAACCAGGCTCCAGTCCAGTCCTCTCACCCGGACAGTCTCCAGGGCTTTGTTCTTCTCTAAACATGAACTAAGCATCAGACTAGACTAAACTAAACCCAGCTCCAGTCCAGTCCTCTCACCCGGACAGTCTCCAGGGCTTTGTTCTTCTCTAAACATGAACTAAGCATCAGACTAGACTAAACTAAACCCAGCTCCAGTCCAGTCCTCTCACCCGGACAGTCTCCAGGGCTTTGTTCTTCTCTAAACATGAACTAAGCATCAGACTAGACTAAACTAAACCAGGCTCCAGTCCAGTCCTCTCACCCGGACAGTCTCCAGGGCTTTGTTCTTCTCTAAACATGAACTAAGCATCAGACTAGACTAAACTAAACCCAGCTCCAGTCCAGTCCTCTCACCCAGACAGTCTCCAGGGCTTTGTTCTTCTCTAAACATGAACTAAGCATCAGACTAGACTAAACTAAACCCAGCTCCAGTCCAGTCCTCTCACCCGGACAGTCTCCAGGGCTTTGTTCTTCTCTAAACATGAACTAAGCATCAGACTAGACTAAACTAAACCCAGCTCCAGTCCAGTCCTCTCACCCGGACAGTCTCCAGGGCTTTGTTCTTCTCTAAACATGAACTAAGCATCAGACTAGACTAAACTAAACCAGGCTCCAGTCCAGTCCTCTCACCCAGACAGTCTCCAGGGCTTTGTTCTTCTCTAAACATGAACTAAGCATCAGACTAGACTAAACTAAACCCAGCTCCAGTCCAGTCCTCTCACCCGGACAGTCTCCAGGGCTTTGTTCTTCTCTAAACATGAACTAAGCATCAGACTAGACTAAACTAAACCCAGCTCCAGTCCAGTCCTCTCACCCGGACAGTCTCCAGGGCTTTGTTCTTCTCTAAACATGAACTAAGCATCAGACTAGACTAAACTAAACCCGGCTCCAGTCCAGTCCTCTCACCCGGACAGTCTCCAGGGCTTTGTTCTTCTCTAAACATGAACTAAGCATCAGACTAGACTAAACTAAACCAGGCTCCAGTCCAGTCCTCTCACCCGGACAGTCTCCAGGGCTTTGTTCTTCTCTAAACATGAACTAAGCATCAGACTAGACTAAACTAAACCAGGCTCCAGTCCAGTCCTCTCACCCGGACAGTCTCCAGGGCTTTGTTCTTCTCTAAACATGAACTAAGCATCAGACTAGACTAAACTAAACCCAGCTCCAGTCCAGTCCTCTCACCCGGACAGTCTCCAGGGCTTTGTTCTTCTCTAAACATGAACTAAGCATCAGACTAGACTAAACTAAACCAGGCTCCAGTCCAGTCCTCTCACCCGGACAGTCTCCAGGGCTTTGTTCTTCTCTAAACATGAACTAAGCATCAGACTAGACTAAACTAAACCCAGCTCCAGTCCAGTCCTCTCACCCGGACAGTCTCCAGGGCTTTGTTCTTCTCTAAACATGAACTAAGCATCAGACTAGACTAAACTAAACCAGGCTCCAGTCCAGTCCTCTCACCCGGACAGTCTCCAGGGCTTTGTTCTTCTCTAAACATGAACTAAGCATCAGACTAGACTAAACTAAACCCAGCTCCAGTCCAGTCCTCTCACCCGGACAGTCTCCAGGGCTTTGTTCTTCTCTAAACATGAACTAAGCATCAGACTAGACTAAACTAAACCAGGCTCCAGTCCAGTCCTCTCACCCGGACAGTCTCCAGGGCTTTGTTCTTCTCTAAACATGAACTAAGCATCAGACTAGACTAAACTAAACCAGGCTCCAGTCCAGTCCTCTCACCCGGACAGTCTCCAGGGCTTTGTTCTTCTCTAAACATGAACTAAGCATCAGACTAGACTAAACTAAACCCGGCTCCAGTCCAGTCCTCTCACCCGGACAGTCTCCAGGGCTTTGTTCTTCTCTAAACATGAACTAAGCATCAGACTAGACTAAACTAAACCAGGCTCCAGTCCAGTCCTCTCACCCGGACAGTCTCCAGGGCTTTGTTCTTCTCTAAACATGAACTAAGCATCAGACTAGACTAAACTAAACCAGGCTCCAGTCCAGTCCTCTCACCCGGACAGTCTCCAGGGCTTTGTTCTTCTCTAAACATGAACTAAGCATCAGACTAGACTAAACTAAACCAGGCTCCAGTCCAGTCCTCTCACCCGGACAGTCTCCAGGGCTTTGTTCTTCTCTAAACATGAACTAAGCATCAGAGTAGACTAAACTAAACCAGGCTCCAGTCCAGTCCTCTCACCCGGACAGTCTCCAGGGCTTTGTTCTTCTCTAAACATGAACTAAGCATCAGACTAGACTAAACTAAACCCAGCTCCAGTCCAGTCCTCTCACCCGGACAGTCTCCAGGGCTTTGTTCTTCTCTAAACATGAACTAAGCATCAGACTAGACTAAACTAAACCCAGCTCCAGTCCAGTCCTCTCACCCGGACAGTCTCCAGGGCTTTGTTCTTCTCTAAACATGAACTAAGCATCAGACTAGACTAAACTAAACCCAGCTCCAGTCCAGTCCTCTCACCCGGACAGTCTCCAGGGCTTTGTTCTTCTCTAAACATGAACTAAGCATCAGACTAGACTAAACTAAACCCAGCTCCAGTCCAGTCCTCTCACCCGGACAGTCTCCAGGGCTTTGTTCTTCTCTAAACATGAACTAAGCATCAGACTAGACTAAACTAAACCAGGCTCCAGTCCAGTCCTCTCACCCGGACAGTCTCCAGGGCTTTGTTCTTCTCTAAACATGAACTAAGCATCAGACTAGACTAAACTAAACCAGGCTCCAGTCCAGTCCTCTCACCCGGACAGTCTCCAGGGCTTTGTTCTTCTCTAAACATGAACTAAGCATCAGACTAGACTAAACTAAACCAGGCTCCAGTCCAGTCCTCTCACCCGGACAGTCTCCAGGGCTTTGTTCTTCTTGTAGAGGCCACTGTTGATGTCGCTGGGGTTGAACAGGGGGTCTCCGGCGATCTTGCCCAGCAGGTCCCGGGCGAAGTTGCTGACGTAGTACTTGCTGAAGTCCCACTTCATCAGCACGCGGCCCGGCACCACCGCCTGGGCGTTCTCGTGGCAACACTGGCAGAAGTAGCGGCCCAGGTACTCACAGTAGCGCATTCGCTTAATGTAGTCTGTCCGGTGAAGAGGAGTAGAGGTAACAGAATGAGGAAGGAGGTTTGACCCAAAATGAGGATAATATGGGTGGTTGTGTTTTGGATGAGGTGGGTTTATACCTGGGTCTATGCGAGTCCCGCAGCCTGCACAGCGGTAGTTCTGCTTCACCACGCATATCTTCCTTCTGATAGAGAGAGGAGGGTTAGAGACGGACAGACAGACAGACCAGCAGAGTAACACAGTCAGAGAGAGACATAGGAGGGTTAGAGACAGACAGGCCAACAGCAGGAGGGACAGAATAGTGAGAGGTCAGTGTGTGTGTGTGTGTGTGTGTGTTAAGGACTCACTTGGGCGCGGGGTGGATGTTGAAGATGATCTGGGGTCGGGGCGGGGCCCACTCTAGGTTCCCTCTTACCCGGATCCTCAGCTTGTAGATGTCAGCATGCTCCCCGTCATCAGGAGAGATGGGCAAGGAGTCAGGGATGGGCAGGAGCTGGAAGGTAGAGGCAGAATACAGGTCAGTTTGTGCGAGTGTAGATGTATGTGTGGGGGATATCGTATGTCTGTGTGAGAGTACCTTTTGCGGTGCGTCTTGCTCTGGGACCAGCCAGTCGAGCTCTGAGGCTGCTGGAAGCTGCATGCCCTCAAACTGCCTGAGCAGCCCCATGGCCACCGACTCGGCAGAGTTAGACTGGAGAAACGACGGAGAGCTGAGTATAGAGAGAGAGAGAGAGAGAGAGAGAGAGAGAGAGAGAGAGAGAGAGAGAGAGAGTAGGAAGAGTGTAGAAGCATATAACAAACACATTTCTGTCAACAACAGATCATTTCCACCACCGCAGAATATAGCCACACTATCACAAGCAATGGTCTAATTTCTACAGTCGTGGCCAAAAGTTGAGAATGACACAAGTACTGGTCTCCACAAAGTTTGCTGCCTCAGTGTTGATGATGGCAATTGGCATATACTCCAGAATGTCATGAAGAGTGATCAGATGAATTGCAATTAATTGCAAAGTCCCTCTTTGCCATGAAAATGAACTTAATCCCCCAAAAACATTTCCACTGCATTTCAGCCCTGCCACAAAAGGACCAGCTGCCATCATGTCAGTGATTGTCTCGTTAACACAGGTGAGAGTGTTGACGAGGACAAGGCTGGAGATAACTCTGTCATGCTGATTGAGACAGAATAACAGACTGGAAGCTTTAAAAGGAGGGTGGTGCTTGAAATCATTGTTCTTCCTCTGTCAACTATGGTTACCTGCAATGAAACACGTGCCATCATCATTGCTTTGCACAAAAAGGGCTTCACAGGCAAGGATATTGCTGCTGGTAAGATTGCACCTAAATCCAAGGAGAGAGGTTCAATTGTTGTGAAGAAGGCGTCAGGGCGCCCAAGAAAGTCCAGCAAGCGCCAGGACCGTCTCCTAAAGTTGATTCAGCTGCGGGATTGGGGCACCACCAGTGCAGAGCTTGCTCAGGAATGGCAGCAGGCAGGTGTGAGTGCATCTGCACGCACAGTGAGGCAAATACTTTTGGAGGATGGCCTAGTGTCAAGAAGGGCAGCAAAGAAGCCACTTCTCTCCAGGAAAAACATCAGGGACAGACTGATATTCTGCAAAAGGTACAGGGATTGGACTGCTGAGGACTGGGGTAGAGTCATTTTCTCTGATGAATCCCCTTTCCGATTGTTTGGGCCATCCGGAAAACACCTTGTCCGGAGAAGACAAGGTGAGCGCTACCATCAGTCCTGTGTCATGCCAACAGTAAAGCATCCTCAGACCATTGATGTGTGGGGTTGCTTCTCAGCCAAGGGAGTGGGCTCACTCACAATTTTGCCTAAGAACACAGCCATGAATAAAGAATGGTACCAACACATCCTCCGAGAGCAACTTCTCCCAACCATCCAAGAACAGTTTGGTTACGACCAATGCCTTTTACAGCATGATGGAGCACCTTGCCATAAGGCAAAAGTGATAACTAAGTGGCTCGGGGAATAAAACATCAACATTTTGGGTCAATGGCCAGGAAACTCCCCAGACCTTAATCCCATTGAGAACTTGTGGTCGATCCTCAAGAGGCGGGTGGACAAACAAAAACCCACATCTTCTGACAAACTCCAAGCATTGATTATGCAAGAATGGCCTGCCATCAGTCAGGATGTGGCCCAGAAGTTAATTGACAGCATGCCAGGGAGGATTGCACAGGTCTTGAAAAAGAAGGATCAACACTGCAAATATTGACTCTTTGCATAAACTGAATGTCATTGTCAATGAAAGTCTTTGACACTTATGGAATACTTGTAATTATACTTCAGTGTTACCATAGTAACTATTGACATAAAGATCTAAGAACACTGAAGCAGCAAACTTTGAGGAGAACAATACTTGTCATTCTCAAAACTTCTGGCCACGACTGTACTACCACAAACAATAGCCTTTTATTTTCAACTACCGCAAGGAGCCTAATTTCAACTACAGCGAATGACAGCATAATTTTATACAGTTACTGCTAACATGACCTCCATTTTCTCCACAACACAATAGAGGCAGGATACATGTCCACATGATTAAACAGGTATTTAATGTAGCAAAAATTACAACTCATTTTCAACCAAATGAGAAGTTACTGCCTTTTAGCTTGGTAGGACAGAACAAGCCCTGGGGAAAATGTGTGGAAACTAGGTGATTATGGATCACTGGGATGAAAGAGCTAGCATATGCTCTATACACTAGTGGAGATGTTAGACAAGACTATCCTATCAGATGGCACGTTGGTGCTGTTACGAAACTTTTTAGGGGGGGGGGGGGGGGGGTAGTTATTACATAGACTCTGAGCTGAGGAATGAGCGACCACTGGACGTCACACTGCGCTTTATGTCTGCATCTGTATGAGAGAGAGAGAGAGAGAGAGAGAGAGAGAGAGAGAGAGAGAGAGAGAGAGAGAGAGAGAGAGAGAGAGAGAGAGAGAGAGAGAGAGAGAGAGAGAGAGAGAGAGAGAGAGAGAGAGAGAGAGAGAGAGAGAGAGAGAGAGAGAGAGAGAGAGAGAGAGAGAGAGAGAGAGAGAGAGAGAGAGAGAGAGAGAGAGAGAGAGAGAGAGAGAGAGAGAGAGAGAGAGAGAGAGAGAGAGAGAGATTAGGCTCAGTTATTTTAAAGCACATAAACACCTAGAATGATCTGGTTCTAAAGACAGGCATCGAATTCAGACAATGACAAAGAAAAACATTTACAGCTGAAATTTGAGGTATTTCATGAGAAACATTTTTCTAGAGAACATCAGAAATTAAACGTGTGGCAGAGAGTTCATATTAGTGTGCTGCTGCAGAGAGATTTCAGGTGGAATATTATGGGACGTTGGAGTCAAAAAGCTGATAAAGAGCTATAAGCCTTGTCATGGAAACTAGGCGATTATGGATCACTAGGCTAGTGGATGAAAGAACTAACATATTTAACATATGTCATTGACAGGCAGGCCAAAAGACATGGGCCCAATCTCAAATCCACAACTGCATTGTAGAACTGCAAACCAGTTTCTGACCAATATAGTTTGGGGGTTCAGTCTAAAACGATGTTCTGTCCATTTTAAAATACGTTCATATGTGGGTTTGTGCAGTCGACGCAAATCCATACGCCAAAGTGATGCTAGATTATAACGGTAGGCTGCAACAAATTAGGACATATTCAGCAAGTGTCCTTCGTCTTATGAATGCTGAGATAATTGTGGACTACAGGAAAATTGGACCGAGCACGCCCCCATTCTCATCGACAGGGCTGTAGTGGAGCAGGTTGAGAGCTGTCCACATCACCAACAAACTATCATGGTCCAAACACACCAAGACAGTTGTGAAGAGGGCACGACAAAACCTATTCAGGAGACTGAAAAGATTTGGCATGGGTCCTCAGATCCTCAAAAGGTTCTACAGCTGCACCTTCGAGAGCTTCCTGCCATCCAGGACCTCTATACCAGGCGGTGTCAGAGGAAGGCCCAGAAAAAATGGTCAAAGACCCCAGTCATGGACTGTTCCTCTGCTACCGCATGGCAAGTGGTACCGGAGCGCCAAGTCTAGGTCCAAAAGGCTTCTCAACAGCTTTTACCCCCAAGCCATAAGACTCCTGAACAGGTCATCAAAATGGCTACCCGGACTATTGTGTCCCACCCCCCAGTTTTCTTTATTTCTTCACTTATCTATTGTTTACCTAATACTTATTTTTTTACTTAAACTGCACTGTTGGTTAGGGCTTGTAAGTAAGCATTTCACTGTAAGGTCTACACCTGTTGTATTGTTGGTTAAGGGCTTGTTAGTAAGCATTTCACTGTAAGGTCTACACCTGTTGTATTGTTGGTTAAGGGCTTGTTAGTAAGCATTTCACTGTAAGGTCTACACCTGTTGTATTGTTGGTTAAGGGCTTGTTAGTAAGCATTTCACTGTAAGGTCTACACCTGTTGTATTGTTGGTTAAGGGCTTGTTAGTAAGCATTTCACTGTAAGGTCTACACCTGTTGTATTGTTGGTTAAGGGCTTGTTAGTAAGCATTTCACTGTAAGGTCTACACCTGTTGTATTGTTGGTTAAGGGCTTGTTAGTAAGCATTTCACTGTAAGGTCTACACCTGTTGTATTGTTGGTTAAGGGCTTGTTAGTAAGCATTTCACTGTAAGGTCTACACCTGTTGTATTGTTGGTTAAGGGCTTGTTAGTAAGCATTTCACTGTAAGGTCTACACCTGTTGTATTGTTGGTTAAGGGCTTGTTAGTAAGCATTTCACTGTAAGGTCTACACCTGTTGTATTGTTGGTTAAGGGCTTGTTAGTAAGCATTTCACTGTAAGGTCTACACCTGTTGTATTGTTGGTTAGGGCTTGTTAGTAAGCATTTCACTGTAAGGTCTACACCTGTTGTATTGTTGGTTAGGGCTTGTTAGTAAGCATTTCACTGTAAGGTCAACACCTGTTGTATTGTTGGTTAAGGGCTTGTTATTAAGCATTTCACTGTAAGGTCTACACCTGTTGTATTGTTGGTTAAGGGCTTGTTAGTAAGCATTTCACGGTAAGGTCTACACCTGTTGTATTGTTGGTTAAGGGCTTGTTAGTAAGCATTTCACTGAAAGGTCTAAACCTGTTGTATTGTTGGTTAAGGGCTTGTTAGTAAGCATTTCACTGTAAGGTCTACACCTGTTGTATTGTTGGTTAATGGCTTGTTAGTAAGCATTTCACTGTAAGGTCTACACCTGTTGTATTGTTGGTTAAGGGCTTGTTAGTAAGCATTTCACTGTAAGGTCTACACCTGTTGTATTGTTGGTTAAGGGCTTGTTAGTAAGCATTTCACTGTAAGGTCTACACCTGTTGTATTGTTGGTTAATGGCTTGCTAGTAAGCATTTCACTGTAAGGTCTACACCTGTTGTATTGTTGGTTAAGGACTTGTTAGTAAGCATTTCACTGTAAGGTCTACACCTGTTGTATTGTTGGTTAAGGGCTTGTTAGTAAGCATTTCACTGTAAGGTCTACACCTGTTGTATTGTTGGTTAAGGGCTTGTTAGTAAGCATTTCACTGTAAGGTCTACACCTGTTGTATTGTTGGTTAGGGCTTGTTAGTAAGCATTTCACTGTAAGGTCTACACCTGTTGTATTGTTGGTTAAGGTCTTGTTAGTAAGCATTTCACTGTAAGGTCTACACCTGTTGTATTCGGCGCACGTGACAAATAAGATTTGAAGCATAACACAGCAGCAACTTATCAATAGCTGTACTTATAAGACTTACATAATAAGATATGGGAGTCATTTTGTTTGCAGTCCATTGTTAAGCCTAGTCTCACACGTGTAATATCTGATGTTTCTTTTAATGTAAGCCAGAATATTTCATACTGCAGCACCATAGAAATGTTGCAAGGTGGATTAATATTAAGTAGTTCCTGTTTCTAGGGGGAACTCAAAATAAGTGAGACTGTGTTGAGTACTAACACCACTGGATGTGCATCAGTGAAGCCATCTCATGCACAACGAAAGCCTAAATGAATTGTTGAGTGAATCGATGGATGGATGGACGGATGAATGAATGAATGAATAGCATCACAAGCTATACACTACTGCTGCAAATTCACTGAAGACCTTCACCCCCATCAAACCATAGGTTAACACATTCATCACCGGTCTCCCTAATCCTGGAGAAGCAAAGCCACTAATAAGCACACAAGCCAGGCTGAAAACTTATTCCCTCTTGCCTTGTATGACTATTCATCTTTCCACAATTCCTCGCTTCCTCTCTCCACGCCGCCTCCTCCTCCTCAAAACACATTGGAGAAGAAGGTCAGAGCGGAGGGACCTTGAACCTTCAATACAGTTAAGGAGGTGAAGAGAAAAAGGAAATCGCAGAAAGATTCATTTGTCCAGCCTTACACATCCGTAGCTCTCCTGCCCCCTAGCCCTGTCCCCTGTCCCCCCCACCAGACCAGATACCTGAGAAGAGGGAGGCGAGCGACAGGGAGAGACCGTTCCTAGACACCGCCATCAGGGACTGGCCCTCACAGCCATCTGAGAGAGAGAGACTACACTCAGCACTGGCCCCACAACACCACATATACTATCTACAGGGCATTCAGAAAGTATTCAGACCCCTTGACTTTATCCACGTTTTGTTACGTTACAGCCTTATTCTAAAATGGATTAAATAGTTTTTGTTCATCAATCTACACACAATACCCCATAATGACAAAGCAAAAACACATTTTTAGAAATGTTTGCAGTGTATTAAAAATAAAAATGACATTTACACAAGTATTCAGACCCTTTACTCAGTACTTTGTTGAAGCACCTTTGACAGTGATTACAGCCTTGAGTCTTCTTGGGTATGATGCTAGAAGCTCTCTCCAGAGATGTTCTATCAAGGACATTCAGAGACTGAAGCCTGTCTTGGCTGTGTGCTTAGGGTCATTGTCCTGTTGGAAGGTGAACCTTCAACCCAGTCTGAGGTCCTGAGCACTCTGGAGCAGGTTTTCATCAAGGATCTCTCTGTACTTTGCCCAGTCCCTGCCGCTGAAAAACATCCCCACAGCATGATGCTGCCACCACCATGCTTCACCATAGGGACATGACACCTCCAGACATGACACTTGGCATTCAGAAAAGAGTTCAATCTTGGTTTCATCAGACCAGAGAATCTTGTTTCTCATGGTCAGAGAATCCTTTAGTGAGCTGCCATGTGCCTTTTACCGAGGAGTGGCTTCCGTCTGGCCACTCTACCATAAAGGCCTGATTGGTAGAGTGCTGCAGAGATGGTTGTCCTTTTGGAAGGTTCTCCGTCCTTTTGGAAGATTCTCCCTTCTCTACAGAGGAACTCTGGAGCTCTGTCAGAGTGACCATCGGGTTTTTGGTCACCTCCCTGACAAATGGCCCTTCTCCCCCGATTGCTCAGTTTGTCCGGGTGGCCAGCTCTAGGAAGAGTCTTGGTGGTTCCAGACTTCTTCCATTTAAGAATGATTGAGGCCACACATGTTTTGGTACCCTTCCCCAGATCTGTGCCTCGACACAATCTTGTCTCGGAGCTCTACAGACAATTCCTTCAACCTCATGGCTTGGTTTTTGCTCTGACATGCACAGTCAACTGTGGGACCTTATATAGACAGGTGTGTGCCTTTCCAAATCATGTCCAATCAATTGAATTTACTAAAAATAAGGTATTTCTGTTTTTTTATTTGTAATAAAAAGAAACATTTATAAAATGTTTGCAAATACCCCATAATGACAAAACATTTTTGCTTTGTCATTATGGGGTGTTGTGTCTGAATACTTTCTGAATGCACCGTAAGACTACACACAGTAGTACTGTCTATACCCACACAAACAGGAGGAAGTAGTCACTCACACACAGGCTACTTTTAGAAACACATACCTATCTACCTGCCCACATATTTATCAAAGACCGTCACAGTCCAGAGAGCAATGTTAATGACTTCGTGGCTGGATGAATGATACAGAGCACATGACAATGAGTTTGTGAACTTAATGCACACAAACAGAAAATGACACCACTTCCCACAAAGCTTGAATGATATGTGTATAATATAAACCCCTTCCCTCCCTCCAAGTCCACAATCCTCCTTCCTAACGTTCCCTCGTTCCCTTTCTCTACCTCTCAGCTCGCACTCCTCCACCTCCTCGGCAGAGCCCGAGTCAGACATGTGAAAGGAATCCTGGGAGCTCCTGCGGGAACCTCCGCTGTCTGTGGAGAGGAACACTGGAGGAAGGGAGACAGGGTTAAAATCAATACCAGCAAAACAATGACATGGGGACTAAGTTAGGAGTTGTTGTGAGCGTGTGTGTGTGTGTGTACGCATCTGTGCATGTCCGGCCATGCATAAGCTCTTACAGTGCTGCGAGGACGGCAGGCAGGTGCGTCGAATCTGCAGCCTGCGCAAGCGGATCTTCTGTTTTAACTGCTGGATCTCTGAGTCGCTGTCGTCGCCATCCTCCTCCTCCTCCCGCCGCCGCAGGTTGCACTTCATCAGCTCGATGGCGGCAATCAGAGACTCAGAGATGCTGAAGTGGGCATTCTCCTGGAATGAGACATACAGATGGGCGGGGGGGAGAGAGAGAACACTTTCAAAATGAAGTTATGATTGATTTAACACAGTTGGAGAGGGGAGAGTAAGGTCTCCTAAATGATACCAATTCAATCGTATTAGATTATTGATTTCATCAAAGAAACCCATCCTCCTTGCCAACCAGTACCTTTTTCCACCATGTTGCTTATCCTGTCAGACAAGTGAGCAGAGGTAGGTCTTAACTGTCCCCCTCAGTAGAGATTGGCGCCGCCCTGCTGGTCGCCTGTTAAGCAGCTCCCATTGTTTGTGCGTTAATTGTTGTTTTTATTTTTCTCAGCGCCGAACGTTCACGCGAGTCCTCAATTATTTACAACCGAGCCCAGATCCTGGATTTAGCACACGCGCTGCTGCACCCCAGGGAAAAGTTAGATATTCCGGACAAGTTGAAAAAGGCGACGGCGTGGATGCAGTGTAAGGCAGAGCTGAGGAAGTACAAGCCGGCTATACCATCCATCATTATGGGCAACGTGAGATCGCTGCATATCAAGATGGACGAGCTTGAGGGTCTGGTTCTTGGACAAAGAGACTACAAGGATGCTAGCCTATTGTGTTTTACTGAAACATGGCTGAATGATAACATCCCCATAGAGAACATAACTATCGGCGGTTTCCAGACCATCAGAGCGGACAGGGATAGCGTTTCTTCCGGTAAGAGTAAGGGAGGGGGGCTGGCTTTATTAGTTAACAACAGATGGTGTAAGCCGAGACATATTACTGTTAAGGAAGAGTTTTGTAGCCCGGACATTGAGCTGTTAGCCGTTAGCCTGAGACCCTACTATTTACCGAGGGAATTCACGGCGGCCATTGCTGTTATTGTTTACATCCTGCCCTCCACTGACGCAAACACAGCGTGTAACGTCATCCACTCTGTTATCGCGAGGTTACAGACAGCGCTTCCCAGTGCTTTCTTTACCATTTCAGGGGATTTTAACCATGCCTCTCTCTCTTCAACGCTGCCCATGTTCAAACGGTTTGTGAAGTGCCCAACCAGGAATAATACAACTCTGCTAATGTGAAGGATGCATACAACTCTACTGCACTCCCTCCCCTCGGTAGATCGGATCACAACATTGTCCACCTCACTCCACTCTACAGGCCTTTGGTCCAACAGCAGCCTGCAACCACCAGGACCATTAGGAGATGGTCCCCGGAGGACGAATGAGGCCCTAAAGGACTGCTTTGAAACAACAGACTGGGATGTGCTCTGTGAGGCTCATGCGGAGGACATTGATGGACTTACTGACTGCATAACGGACTATATACATTTTCTATCTATCTATCTATCTA
Organism: Thymallus thymallus; assembly: GCA_023634145.1. NCBI lineage: Eukaryota > Metazoa > Chordata > Actinopteri > Salmoniformes > Salmonidae > Thymallus > Thymallus thymallus. The sequence goes on from CM042393.1 coordinate 42,215,451, forward strand.
TCTATCTATCTATCTATCTATCTATCTATCTATCTATCTATCTATCTATCTATCTATCTATCTATCTATCTATCTATCTATCTATCTATTCTAACTTATCCTGTCAGACAAGTGAGAAGAGGTAGGTAATAACGGACTCCCTATTCTCTAACTCATACACTTTCTATAAAAGGAAAGTTTGGGGGTAAAAAAAGATGGTCCAATGCTTTAAAATGGGAGAAGTGCACGAGTGAAAACGATTAGACAATAGATTCTAAACACTCAAAGGTCAGGGGTCAGATGATGTGGGATTATGAACCCTCCCCAGGCTCACCTTCTCCAGGTCAGCACAGCTGCCAAAGTCCTGCTCCGACAGGTAGCTGATGAGGCTCTGGCCCTCTGACGGCTTCCGGAACATGCCGTCTGGAACACTGCTGTTCTGGGAGCCATCTGAACACACATACACACCCTTTCAGCAAAGACACAAGCCTCATACACTATGTTGAAGGTATTGCTGTCACAGGAACACAGTTGAAGTTGGAACTTTAAATACATTTAAACTCAGTTTTTCACAATTCCTGACATTTAATCCTAGTAAAAATTCCCTGTCTTAGGACAGTAAGGATCACCACTTTATTTTAAGAATGTGAAATGTCAGAATAATAGTAGAGAGAATGATTTATTTCAGCTTTTATTTCTTTCATCACATTCCCAGTGGGTCAGAAGGTTACATACAATTAGTATTTGGTAGCATTGCCTTTAAATTGTTTAACTTGGGTCAAACGTTTCAGGTAGCCTTCCACAAGCTTCCCACAATAAGTTGGGTGAATTTTGGCCCATTCCTCCTGACAGAACTGGTGTAACTGAGTCAGGTTTGTAGGCCTCCTTGCGTCCACACGGTTTTTCAGTTCTGTACACAAATGTTGAGGTCAGGGCTTTGTGATGGCCACTCCAGTACCTTGACTTTGTTGTCCTTAAGCTATTTTGCCACAACTTTGGAAGTATGTCCATTTGGAAGACCCATTTGCGACCAAGCTTTAACTTCCTGACTAATGTCTTGAGATGTTGCTTCAATATATCCACATAATTTTCCTTCCTCATGATGCCATCTATTTTGTGAAGTGCACCAGTCCCTCCTGCAGCAAAGCACCCCCACAACATGATGCTGCCACCCCCGTGCTTCATGGTTGGGATGGTGTTCTTCTTCTTCAGCTTGCAAGCCTCTCCCTTTTTCCTCCAAACATAACGATGGTCATTATGGCCAAACAGTTCTATTTTTGTTTCATTAGACCAGAGGACATTTCGCCAAAAAGTACGATCTTTGTCCCCATGTGCAGTTGCAAACCGTAGTCTGGCTTTTTTATGGCGGTTTTGGAGCAGTGGCTTCTTCCTTGCTGAGCGGCCTTTCAGGTTATGTTGATATAGGACTCGTTTTACTGTGAATATAGATACTTTTGAACCTGTTTCCTCCAGCATCTTCACAAGGTCCTTTGTTCCGGGATTTATTTGCACTTTTCACACCAAAGTACATTCATCTCGAGGAGACAGAAGGCGTCTCCTTCCTGAGCGGTATGATGGCTACGTGTTCCCATGGTGTTTATACTTGCGTACTATTGTTTGTACAGATGAACGTGGTACCTTCAGGCTTTTGGAAATTGCTCCCAAGGATGAACCAGACTTGTGGAGGTCTTTCTGAGGTCTTGGCTGACTTCATTTGATTTTCCCATGATGTCGAGCAAAGAGGCAGTAAGTTTGAAGGTAGGCCTTGAAATACATCCACAGGAACACCTCCAGTTGACTCAAATGATGTCAATTAGCTTATCAGAAGCTTCTAAAGCCATGACATCATTTTCTGGAAGCTGTTTAAAGGCACAGTCAACTTAGTGTATGTAAACTTCTGATATAATGAATTATAAGTGAAATAATCTGTCTGTAAACAATTGTTGGAAGAATTACTTGTGTCATGCACAAAGTAGATGTCCTAACAGACTTACCAAAACTATAGTTTGTTAACATGAAATCTGTGGAGTGGTTGAAAAATGAGTTTTAATGACTTCAAGATAAGTGGATGTAAACTGCCGACTTCAACGGTAAATACTTCAGGTAAGGTGATGGACACTTTTTTTTTTTTGCCAGCTAGGAAGTTATGTTTGAACCAGTGTACTCACTTGACTCCATATAGAGGGAGCTGGGTGTGCTGACATCACTGATGACAGGGGACAAGGGAATGTAGGCCTTCACGCAGCAGTCCTCTCCAACCAACGATTCTGACAAACAGAGCACAGCTGAGATAAGAAAAGGAAGACCAGCTAGTCTGCTTAGCAGATTCTTTCTGTATTCAACATTTGTGCTAAAGCAGAAACAGACGTAACTGAACAGTGTCGTAGTAGTTTGAGATTTCAACTTTAATATCCATTTTGAGATGCAAATATTCCTTATTTATCTATATCAACTTGCAATATTTTAATCTTTTTTTCCTTCACCTAACACTCTGTAACAATGTATAGTGTACATATTCAGCCATCCACTCATACTATGCAATGTCTTTTTATAGCTTTTTTGCACTCCAGATATCTTGTATTTCTATACTTTTTCATACTGCCGCTCCATGTATCATGTATCTGTCTTTTGTGTACTTTCGTTGTGCCATTTTGCACCTGCCCTGTGTTTTGTTGTAGCTGCTTGACAAGGAAATTTCCCCTCTGGGATCAATAAAGCAAGCAAGCAAGCGCCTGCCTGCCCTGCGTCAGACACCCATAAAGGATGTATCGAAAGTAAATGTATCAATGAAAACATATTTTTTTTTGTTATCAGCTAGTTAAATGGCGTCATTGAGTAAAAATATATATAAAATATGAAGTACTAAACATCCATTAAAATGTCAGTGCATGCAGTCTCCTCTCCACTGCAAATCCAAGGTGAATATTGAGATGATACGATTGCTGACAGTGATTCTGCAACTAATAAACTGAAGTTATACTGACCATAGATATCAAAAACAGAGGAAAGGAAACAGTCGTAAAATCATGATGCAGTCCACGAATGAAAAAAACATCAAAACGTCACAATGTAATGAAAGTAGCATTCAAATATTATCCAACACAATGAATGAACATGGCAAGACATTTTGGTTCGACCTAAAACCAGCCAAACTTTAACCAAAGGACTAGGGTCTTGAGTGACCTTGATTTGACCTAAAACCAAACAAGAACCAAGAACAACACAAATGAGGAACCAAAAGCAAGGCCAGAGATTAGAGAAGGGGAAGTAGGGAATTATCATGCAGGGATAGGGTGATGAGATGGAGAGATGGAGCACAGAAGAATTGCACTGCCAACCTGCTACAGGGTCCTCTATTATAATGGTGATTTTCCTGGGGGCCCCTCCTTCACACACACAGAGAGACAGAGAAAGAGAGAGACACAGAGACAGAGACACAGAGACAGAGAAAGAGAGACACAGAGACAGAGACACAGAGAGCCAGAGACAGAGACACAGAGAGCCAGAGAGAGAGAGACAGACACAGAGACACAGAGACAGAGACACACACAGAGAGAGAGGCATAGACAGAAACACAGAGACAGAGACACAGAGAGCCAGAGACAGAGACACAGAGAGACAGAGACACAGAGACAGAGACAGAGAGAGCCAGAGACAGAGAGCCAGAGACACAGAGAGCCAGAGAGAGAGAGACAGAGACAAAGAGACAGAGACACAGAGACAGAGGTTAGCAGTGAGAAAATAGAGGAAAAGGTAAAAGCACTGTGGAAACCGAGCACCAGAGAAAGACAAATGTACTGGATGTGTTCCCCGCAGCATAGCACTGCACCTACACACCCCCGCAGCATAGCACTGCACCTACACACCCCCGCAGCATAGCACTGCACCTACACCCCCCCGCAGCATAGCACTGCACCTACACACCCCCCGCAGCATAGCACTGCACCTACACACCCCCCGCAGCATAGCACTGCACCTACACCCCCCCGCAGCATAGCACTGCACCTACACACCCCCCGCAGCATAGCACTGCACCTACACACCCCCCGCAGCATAGCACTGCACCTACACACCCCCGCAGCATAGCACTGCACCTACACACCCCCGCAGCATAGCACTGCACCTACACCCCCCCGCAGCATAGCACTGCACCTACACCCCCCCCGCAGCATAGCACTGCACCTACACACCCCCGCAGCATAGCACTGCACCTACACCCCCCCGCAGCATAGCACTGCACCTACACACCCCCGCAGCATAGCACTGCACCTACACCCCCCCGCAGCATAGCACTGCACCTACACACCCCCGCAGCATAGCACTGCACCTACACCCCCCCGCAGCATAGCACTGCACCTACACCCCCCCGCAGCATAGCACTGCACCTACACACCCCCGCACTCTCTCTTTATCTCTCCCTGGCGCTAATCTGCTGCATACACACACTCTTAAACAAACACTAGTCCGGCAGCCATTCACCTGCTGCATGCGAACACATTTGAATTACTTATTTGAAACATACCGTAGCCTCTCACCTGCTGCACACGTGCAAGCAAACACACACTCACCAGGTCTATGTTTGTGGTTGATCCCCGTGTCGGAAATCGAGCGTCTGTGCCCCCTGCTGCCCCCCCGACCCCGCCCCCTCTGTCGGTCCGAGAAGGATGACCTTCGGGGATGGGGAGGCGGGACCACAGCCAGGGAGCTCCGCCTAGGGGGCTGGACCGGAACATTGCTGCTGGGCTCGCTGCCGGGGGTGGAGCTCTGGGATTCACGGCGATTGCAGCGTTGCCCCAGGTTACCGATGGCCAGGTACTCTGGGCCGTCATCGCCCTCGCCGGAGTCTAGGGTGTCGGAGTGGGCAGGGCCAGGGGAGGCGGGCTCGGTCAGGGCGATGCGGGGGACAGCGGCCGAGGGGCTGGGAGGAGTAGTCACACCCTGCTCACCCTCCCCCCCGGACCCTGACACGCACCCCCAGGGGGCTCCGGGGGCGCTGGTCAATGGAATGGAGCCTGTAGAGGGGGAACAAGAAGAGAGTTTCAGTTAGATTGCTTTTTCAAAGAAACTTCATCAATGCTTTATTCAAATCTCCTTCCACAATCAGGTCGGTGTAGACTCTGAACTCAGAAGCAGATACGAGGGAATTTAGCATCAGGGAAGAAGCTTATAGAAGGTGGTTGACATTTTCGGAGACTTTTAACTAGAACTATAACATAACATAACAGAGCAGACATAATTCTCAGCGTCACTTCTATCCTTCCTATATCTATCTTCGCTCTATCAGACACACCCAATGAGTTGTAGTGAATCCTTCTCCTTACAGTCTCCAATAAACCAGATCTCCATTTACAGATCAGGCCTGTGTAGGCTCACGGCGATCACAAGCACTTTAGTGAATCCAGCTATTGTGACTTATTGTGGACATTGACCTTTTGAAATGATAACGCAAACGTCCAATCACAATGTTGCTCCTCTCTACCGCTCCGTCCCTCAAACTATAAGCTACTGTACGGCTCATCCACTTCTCCTTAACTTCCTGCTTTAATCTGGGTTTCATGTATTACACCCTGTGTTACACTCTAATGTGGTGTCAGTGTTGGGAGGGTGGGTGTGGGTCTCTCTCTCTCCCACCCCTACCTACCGGAGTTCCTCTCTGAGATGACCCCTGTGTTTATGCTGTTCAGTGTGTGTCCTCTGTCTCGGTGGGGGAGGGAGCACTGGGAGGTGGTGAGCCTGCGGTTGAGATCTTCCCTGGGGGGCCCCTGGCCCTTACCTAGCCCGGACCCAGGCAGCACACACAGACTCTGGCATTTCAACAGGCCCCCCACGCACGGAGGGCCCTTCAGAGTGGACAGCTGAGATAGAAGGAGATCAGAGGGGGAGGGTTAGAGACACATTCGATACAGAAAGATAGATCAATACAGGCACAGAAAATTAGGTATAGCAAAAAGTTATAGTAAAAACATAGAGATATAAAAACACTAAAACACATGGGAATAGACACACAATTTATGTGTAAGGCATGGCTGAGGATTATCAGAAAAGACAAGACTAATAGACTGAGGGAGAGAGATTAATGCTGAAGTGGATATCAGGGACAGGAACTGGAGTCACCAACATGTACAGACACACAGAGAGATTGTCTGGTGCTCAACGTGTGTGTGTGAGAGAGGTGCCCACCCTGACTGTGTCGACGAGTGCCAGCAAACGGGGGTTGTTCTGCTCTACGGCCTCCAGATACTGAAACATGGCAGTCACATGGGGCTCTTTCAGGAGAAAGGCCTCCTCTGAGAGACAGAGAGAGAGAGAGAGACAGACAGAGACACAGACAGACAGAGAGAGAGACAGACACAGAGAGAGACAGACACAGAGACAGAGAGACAGAGAGAGAGACAGACACAGAGACAGACACAGAGACAGACACAGAGACAGAGAGAGACACAGAGAGACAGAGAGAGACACAGAGACAGAGAGAGACACAGAGAGACAGAGAGAGACAAAGAGAGACACAGAGACAGAGAGAGAGAGAGAGACACAGAGAGAGCGAGAGTCAAGATAAGGTCAATAGGACAAGGCAATAGCACATAGTCCCATCGATATCACAGGTCCAAAACATTGATTACGTCTAGGGCTGTGATGGTCATGGTATTTTGGGTGACGGTTTGTTTCTTCAGTCAAATGACCACAGTCACCGTTAGAATCGTTTGAATAGCAAATAAAACATTTATAAAACGGTTATGAAGGTTGTTTTTTTTTTTATCCAGAAACGACGGCTACACGGTCATACAATTACGGTGCCAGCCCTAAGGCTGAGGCACACACACTCACACAGCCTTACCGTTGTAGTACTTGCGCGTGTGTCCCTGGTGTTTGAGCAGGGGTCTGAGCTGTGCAGAGAGCAGGTGGCCCTGAAGACTGTGTAATAGCCAGCGCTCTGCCTTGTAGCCTTCTCCAACACTCTGCATACCACTGCTCAACACGGGCTCCAGCTTACTGAACTACAGGGCCCAGGAAGGGGAGGGAAGGAGGAGATCGAAGGAGGAGTGCATGGGAGGGGAAGGGTGAGGAAAAATACAGAAAGAGAATGGGAGGAGAGATGACCATTAAATAAAAGGTGAACCTGTGGCTGGCTGGCTGGCTGGCTGGCTGGCTGGCCGCCCCACCAGATCTGTTTGTGCCGTCTATGTTAATGTAACAGGGGGTAACTGAGATCATCAAGAGTGTTTTGTGAAGATACAGCAGATTTGCACCAAAAACATTACCACATCAACATTACCCCATCAACATTACCCCATCAACAAGAGGGGAAAGAGGTCAGGTGTTAAGGGGTTAAAGGGCATTGGGGTTTCACAAGAGTAGCATGTGAGAAGGGTGTTGATGAACCCTGGTAAGAGTGCAACAGTTAGCGACAGTTGTGTGTGTTTATTCATTAACTAAAACTTTAACTCATTGTCAACTGAGGGCCGGCCTACCATTAAGCTCAGGTTTAGCATAAAATTAGAACAACTACTTATCATTGGGGCTACACAAGATATTTACAGTAAGACACATTTTAGATCTGCATTTACAAAACGCAGCAAGATATTTACAGTAAGACACATTTTAGATCTGCATTTACAAAACGCAGCAAGATATTTACAGTAAGACACATTTTAGATCTGCAGTTACAAAACGCAGCAAGATATTTACAGTAAGACACATTTTAGATCTGCATTTACAAAACGCAGCAAGATGTTTACAGTAAGACACATTTTAGATCTGCATTTACAAAACGCAGCAAGATATTTACAGTAAGACACATTTTAGATCTGCATTTACAAAACGCAGCAAGATATTTACAGTAAGACACATTTTAGATCTGCATTTACAAAACTAGCCATGGTTAAATGCGGATGTTCGCGCAAATGCTGCCATCTATCCATGGTTTCTGGTTTGGGTAGGTTTTAAATCGTCACAGTAGGAACAACATGCCCTATACACTTCCTGATAAACTCCCTCACTGTGTCAGTATATACGTCAATGTTATTCTCAGAGGCTACCCAGAACATATCCCAGTCTGCAACCAGGAAATGGTGGACTGATTTCTGCATATTGTACCTTTAAGAAATGAAAAACTAAGTAATTCAACCAAAATATTTTATAATTTCATAAGAATTTCCTATTTTTCTACTGATGTCTAACCAACGTGGACCTGACGGAGACAATGGGATGTTTCAATGTATTTGTAATTGATGTTCACTATTCTTGGCTTTGGAAAAAGTACTAATTGCTTAGCACTAGGCTCTGGTCCAACGTAGTCCACTATGTAGGGAATAGGGTTCCATGTGGTCACAACAAACTGTACTGGTTCCCCCATCATAAACACAAGATGAATAACATCAGGGTAGATTGTGAGAGTACATTACCTGTTCTACATGCGAGGCCAGGTGAGGGCTGACGTAGCGGACACACCACACAAAGGGCCAGTAGTCTTTCTGCTTGTAGTACACCTGCAACACAAAACCAGAGTTTACTACAGTATAATGGCATTGTCCTACTTATGGTCGATGAAGGGCCACAATGTCCTGTTATGCCCACATTTCACCAGTTTTACCCTATTCATCATACATTTGGGTTACCAGGACAGGACAAAAACAGAATGTCATAAATCAGAGTCAGAGAAAAAGCAGTAGAATTATGAAATGTTAATTCTCAGCAGATCTTTTGCACCCTGTCTCAATGAAAATTCAGGTAACAAACACTCAACTCCCATTTAGCTGATGTTCTTATACAGGGCAATAATATTAGAGCATTTAAATAAAGAGGCTGAAAAACGGCCTAATGATAAGGCCTTATTATGACCTTTTTCATAAGTACAAGTTAAGAGTAGTTGTTCCTCAGGCCTGACCTGCTCGTGCTTGAGGCCGTGGCTGAGAATGTGGTTCATGTCCTTGTGCAGCCGCTGCAGACCCCCGTAGCGAGACCACACGTTAGGGTTGTTGGTGGACACCAGGCCCTCCACCGTGGTCTTCAGACTGGAGAGCAGCTTCCAGTGTTCCCGCCTGGAAAGAGGGGGAGGGAGAGAGAGAGAGAAGGGAGGGAGAGTGAAGAGGTAGTTATAGGCTTGACTGAACTTGTGCCGCATCCAAACATCCAAAGCAGCATTGACTGACTGACTAAGAAGAAATCACAAATCACATAGTAAGATTCTGCCATAACTAGGGTCGCAAAGAGACGGATGGGAAGTTAAGCCCTGGAATCTGGGAAATGTTGCTTAAATTCATCAAAAAAGTTAGCATATAACAGTGAACCTTTTTTGTGGGATATATGAGGCCATTCTAGGTCTTGTGGCATATTTTGGTTAAACTATCCCCAATTCAATGGAATTGCAACCCTCTGCATGCACAGTGCACTCTTCCATCGCATGTACAGCTGATTCTCCAGATCTTTCACACTAATGAGATGCTATTGAGCCCACACTACTACACTGTCTGAGCCAAGGACTACATGCTTTCATTACAATACTGGGTGGGTGAATATATTTTATATGACATACATGATGTTTTGTTAACTAGTAAATAGTTGCCTACAGCAAAGTGTGTTTAAATCATTTCTAACTTGTTTTCTGCTAGCTAGATTTTTGCCACCATGTGGGTTTTAGCATTTTTATTTAACTAGGCAAGGGTGTCTGGATGATGGTGTTGATGACTAGCCTTTCAAAGCACTCCATGATTACAGATGTGAATGTTACGGGACGATAGTCATTTAGGCAGGTTACCTTGGACATCTTGGGAACAGAGACAATGGTGGTCAGCTTGAAACATGTTGGGATTACAGACTTGGACAAAATGTATGATTTTTTATTTATTTAACTAGGCAAGTTAGTTAAGAACAAATTCTTATTTACAATGACGGCCTACCTACAGGGTCAGCCCCTGGAGCAAATTAGGGTTAAGTGCCTTGCTCAAGGACACATGGACAGGTTTTTCACCTTTCGGCTCAGGTATTCGAACCAGCGACCTTTCGGTTACTGGCCCATCGCTCTAAACGCTAGGCTCCCTGCTTGCTTGAGCCTGCTAACTGAGGAGTGTTAATTCACCTGTTTCCATACATGCTTCATTTTAAAACATGTATCTTACAAAGGACTGCTGAACTATTTATCTGTACATGGAATTGCATTATTATTTTTGTTACAAATGTTTTTCTAATCTTTACAGGAAAATGCCACGACACTATCTGATGTGTGGAGACTTTTCACTGCAGCTAATGTAGAAGGAAAAGCTGTGTACATTTGCAAATACTGTGGCAAATCAAATGTGAAGAATGCAACAAAGATGCAGAATCATCTGGCCAAGTGCATAAAGTTCCCTCAGCGCTCACAACAAGCAACCTCTGACAAAAGTCCCTCTACTTCTATTGGAGGTGAAAATGATGAATCAGACACCTTATCGATAGCAACAGCTCATGGTCCTCCTGGTATGGAAGAACCTTTTACTTAATGGAAGAACGTAGTCAGAAATGCTGATGAATGTCTTGCTGGAGCTGTGTATGCAACTGGTTCACCTCTGATGCTCACAGGCAATGTGTATTGGAAGAGATTTCTGAATGTTCTTCTCCCAGCATACACCCCTCCAACCAGACATGCTTTATCTACTCATTTGCTGGATGCAGAGTTCAAGTGAAGGTCAAGCAAATTATAGAGAAAGCAGAATGTATTGCAATCATCTCTGATGGGTGGTCGGATGTTTGTGGGCAAGGAATAATTAACTACATCATCTCCACCCCTCAACCAGTATTCTACAAGAGCACAGACACAAGGGACAACAGACACACCGGTCTCTACATTGCAGATGAGCTGAAGGAAGTCATCAATGACCTTGGTCCACAGAAGATATTTGCACTGGACACAGACAATGCTGTGAACATGAAGGCTGCTTGGTCTAAAGTGGAGGAGTCCTACCCTCACATCACACCCATTGGCTGTGCTGCTCATGCATTGAATCTGCTCCTCAAGGACATCATGGCACTGGAAACAATGGATACATTCCACAAGAGAGCAAAGGAAATGGTTAGGTATGTGAAGGTTCATCAAGTTATAGCAGCAACCTACCTCACCAAGCAAAGTGAGAAGAATAAGAGCATCACATTGAAGCTGCCCAGCAACAGTTTGGGTGGTGTTGTCATCATGTTTGACAGTCTCCTGGAGTGGAAGAAGTCTCTCCAAGAAATGGCCATATCACAGTCTGCCGATATGGACAGCCCCATTAAGAGGATCCTCCTGGATGATGTATTTTGGGAGAGAGTGGTAAGCAGCCTGAAACTCCTGAAACCTATAGCAGTAGCCATTGCACAGATTGAAGGAGACAATGCCATCCTGTCTGATGTTCAGACTCTGCTTGCAGATGTAAGAGAAGAAATCCGTACTGCCCTGCCCACTTCACTGTTGCTCCAAGCAGAGGAAACTGCAGTTCTGAAATGCATCAAAAAGCGTGAAGACTTCTGCCTGAAGCCCATACACGCCGCAGCGTACATGTTGGACCCCAAGTATGCTGGCAAGAGCATCCTGTCTGGTGTAGAGATCAACAAGGCCTGTCATCACTACCGTGTCTCACCACCTTGGCCTGGATGAGGGAAAGGTTCTTGCCAGTCTGGCGCAGTACACTTCCAAGCAAGGGCTTTGGGATGGAGATGCAATATGGCAGTTGTGCCAATATATCTCATCAGCCACCTGGTGGAAGGGACTTTGTGGATCTGAGGGTCTTTCCCTTGTTGCCTCCATCATCATCCAAATCCCACCAACATCAGCCGCCTCAGAGCGCAACTGGTCCTTGTTTGGGAACACACACACACACACACACACACACACACAACCAAAGCACGCAACAGGCTGACCAATACAGGGTTGAAAAATTGGTGGCCATCCGTGCAAATATACAGTGGGGAGAACAAGTATTTGATACACTGCCGATTTTGCAGGTTTTCTTACTTACAAAAATCCAGAAAATCACATTGTATGATTTTTAAAGTATTAATTAGCATTTTATTGCATGACATAAGTATTTGATCACCTACCAACCAGTAAGAATTCCGGCTCTCACAGACCTGTTAGTTTTTCTTTAAGAAGCCCTCCTGTTCTCAACACATTACCTGTATTAACTGCACCTGTTTGAACTCGTTACCTGTATAAAAGACACCTATCCACACACTCAATCAAACAGACTCCAACCTCTCCACAATGGCCAAGACCAGAGAGCTGTGTAAGGACATCAGGGATAAAATTGTAGACCTGCACAAGGCTGGGACAATAGGCAAGCAGCTTGGTGAGAAGGCAACAACTGTTGCCGCAATTATTAGAAAATGGAAGAAGTTCAAGATGACGGTCAATCTCCCTCGGTCTGGGGCACCATGCAAGATCTCACCTCGTGGGGCATCAATGATCATGAGGAAGGTGAGGGATCAGCCCAGAACTACACGGCAGGACCTGGTCAATGACCTGAAGAGAGCTGGGACCACAGTCTCAAAGAAAACCATTAGTAACACACTACGCCGTCATGGATTAAAATCCTGCAGCGCACGCAAGGTCCCCCTGCTCAAGCCAGCGCATGTCCAGGCCCGTCTGAAGTTTGCCAATGACCATCTGGATGATCCAGAGGAGGAATGGGAGAAGGTCATGTGGTCTGATGAGACAAAAATAGAGCTTTTTGGTCTAAACTCCACTCGCCGTGTTTGGAGGAAGAAGAAGGATGAGTACAACCCCAAGAACACCATCCCAACCGTGAAGCATGGAGGTGGAAACATCATTCTTTGGGGATGCTTTTCTGCAAAGGGGACAGGACGACTGCACCGTATTGAGGGGAGGATGGATGGGGCCATGTATCTCGAGATCTTGGCCAACAACCTCCTTCCCTCAGTAAGAGCATTGAAGATGGGTTGTGGCTGGGTCTTCCAGCATGACAACGACCCGAAACACACAGTCAGGGCAACTAAGGAGTGGCTCCGTAAGAAGCATCTCAAGGTCCTGGAGTGGCCTAGCCAGTCTCCAGACCTGAACCCAATAGAAAATCTTTGGAGGGAGCTGAAAGTCCGTATTGCCCAGCGACAGCCCCGAAACCTGAAGGATCTGTATGGAGGAGTGGGCCAAAATCCCTGCTGCAGTGTGTGCAAACCTGGTCAAGAACTACAGGAAACGTATGATCTCTGTAATTGCAAACAAAGGTTTCTGTACCATATATTAAGTTCTGCTTTTCTGATGTATCAAATACTTATGTCATGCAATAAAATGCAAATGAATAACTTAAAAATCATACAATGTGATTTTCTGGATTTTTCTTTTAGATTCCGTCACTCACAGTTGAAGAGTACCTATGATAAAAATTACAGACTTCTACATGCTTTGTAAGTGGGAAAACCTGCAAAATCGGCAGTGTATCAAATACTTGTTCTCCCCACTGTATATATCCAACGCAAAAAACATCTACATTTAAATGGTATTAATATTAATTCCCATATCATCCCGTTACTTCCCATATCATCCCGTTACTTCCCATATCATCCCGTTACTTCTGATATCATCCCGTTACTTCCCATATCATCCCGTTACTTCCCATATCATCCCGTTACTTCCCATATCATCCCGTTACTTCCCATTACTTCCCATATCATCCCGTTACTTCCCATATATTCCCGTTAACGCCCATGGAAAGTTTCCACCTCTGAATATTCCCCAAAATGTGCAATCCTAGCCATAACAAAGAAACTACTGTGCAACGACCCTGAACGAACCATGACGACTACAAACTACTGGCTGTGCACTGGATATCCAGCACCCAATGAAATGCATCGTACTGGGCAAAGTAGATACAGGCTAAGTATTCTAAAGTATACTGAGACCATAGACATTAATGCTGCAACAGGAACACATCCTGGGGAAGTCTTTAACACAGTTATTTTAGTGGTTGAGGAAGTAGTAGTTCAACATCTTTGGTATAACAGTATGACTGTGCAGAGCATACAGTAGGTAAGACACTAGGCCTAGCCTATATAGCCTAGGCTAAGGTGATGTGGGCTACAACCGCCAACGGACATAGGCTAATGGCAAACTCTTTAAAACAACAGTATTGAGTACAAAGAGTTAACAGATTGTTGTTCTGGGTGAGGGAATAAAACTGTGTGTTTCACTTTCTGTTTGTATTTAGAGAGCAGCAGAATTGAAAGTGAATCTATATGCCTTAAAGTATTTGATAGTGAGAAAAACAGACAAAGTGCAAGTTCATGTACAGGACTTCCTTCTTTCTCCTCAAGTCAGCAGCTAGTTGGAACTCAATGGTGACACAAAAACTGACACTCTCTCACACACACTTGGAGGAACAATACCAGAAGGGAGATTTTGGTCAAAAGTATCCTATTAAAAACTTCACATTACTCAAATCTGCAGCACAGCATGACAGAAATTAGGCCTAAAACATCCAGGGCTCAGTCTGGTTACAGGGTTGGAGGAGAGGGGGTTAAGGATTAACCACTGTTTCATGACTACTGAAGGATTCAAAGGCCTGATTACCTGCATGTCCACCAATGTTGTTTACATGTTGAAATGTACTTGTGGTCTGTCTTACATAGGGAAAACACGCAGAAGCCTTAAGACACGGAACAGTGAGCATCGCGGCAATATACGGACCGGTGAGACAAAAAATCTGGTTGTTGTTCATTTTGTACAAGCTGGACATCCTGTTAGTTCTCTGAGATACATTGGAATAGAAATGGTCAAGGTGTCACGCAGGGGAGGGGACATTGAGAGGAAACTTCTTCAAAAGGAATCTTTCTGGATCCACAGGCTCAACACGCTGTCTCCTCTGGGCCTTAACGAGGAGTTTGACTTGAAACCGTTTTTATAGTTTCAATACGTCCAAATTGTGTGTTTAAAAAAAGAAAATCCTAATTCATTATTGTATGAATATGGTATGTGTATATTTTACTGCAAATATGATAAAATTCCTTGTATATGACCATATATTCTAATACATTGAATATTAATATTGTGAACCTACAGTTTACAGTCTGAAGTTTACATACACCTTAGTCAAATACATTTAAACTCAGTTTTTCACAATTCCTGACATTTAATCCTAGTTAAAATTCCCTGTCTTAGGACAGTAAGGATCACCACTTTATTTTAAGAATGTGAAATGTCAGAATAATAGTAGAGAGAATGATTTATTTCAGCTTTTATTTCTTTCATCACATTCCCAGTGGGTCAGAAGTTTACATACACTCAATTAGTATTTGGTAGCATTGCCTTTAAATTGTTTAACTTGGGTCAAACGTTTCGGGTAGCCTTCCACAAGCTTCCCACAATAAGTTGGGTGAATGTTGGCCCATTCCTCCTGACAGAACTGGTGTAACTGAGTCAGGTTTGTAGGCCTCCTTGCTCGCACAAGCTTTTTCAGTTCCAAGCTGTTTAAAGGCACAGTCAACTTAGTGTATGTAAACTTCTGACCCACTGGAATTGTGATATAGTGAATTATAAG